>CAIGQZ010001336.1:35097236-35108750 GCA_903798205.1 Danio tinwini
ATGCAACAGAGAGCTCCAAACACAGTCCGTTTAGCGTAGCAGCGTTTAGCGTAGCAGCGTAGCAGTGACGTCACTCGAGCATGCGCATATTGTTAGTCTGCTTTGAGAAAGAAGAGACCTTGGGGGATGTTGGAGGGTCTGAATAGGTTATGCATGAGTTCACACACACACACATACACCCCCTGCCGCTCACCGGGCATCAGAAGACTGATGAGCGAACGTGACTTTCACAGCTTCCCCAGCAACTCGTGCAGGTGTGTGTGTGTGTGGGTCTGCCTGAAAGAACTGTGCTCACATTTCCACTAACACACACAGACCCTTATCTCCTCCCATCCGTCAAGGCTTTGTTGAAAAGAAGGGCTGGGAAATGGCAGCCATGATGGATTACTCACTCATTTGGCAGCTCTCTCATTTGTGTGCGTCTGAACGTGTTCCTGCAAGATGACTGAAGTTCATTTCCTCTGCACATAAACAGCATGCCTCGCTTTTTTTGTTGGATTGCAAACTTAGCATCAGCCCATAGCAGTTTATTGATCGTGAAAATGCAATAATTGTGTTTCTTTTTATTATATTTTAAATGAAAGTGTTTTATATTGATTGCGTTTTAGTATCGGATGCTGACAAAATGAGGACTCTTACTTTACTTGAGTTAGTTAATGCAAAGTGTTTTGTAAAATATTAAAGGTTCAAGACACCCTCGAGCACTTTTTTTGAGATATTAACAGATTTGTGTGTGTGTTGAGCATCAATTAAGACAATGTTAGTACCTGTCAGCTATAATTCTGAGGAAAACTGGATCATTTTCATTCATTCATTCATTCATTTTCTTTTCAGCTTAGTCCCTTTATTAATCTGGGGACGCCACAGTGGAATAAACCACCAATTAATCCAGCATATGTTTTACACAATGTATGCTATTCCACCTGCAACCCATCACTGGGAAACACACACACACACACACACTCTCTCATTCACACACATACACTACGGACAATTTAGCTTACCCAATTCAACTATAGCGCATGTCTTTGGACTTGTGGGGGAAACCGGAGCACCCGGAGGAAACCCACACGTTCACAGGGAGAACATGCACTCCACATAGAAATGCCAACTGACCCAGCCGAGGCTCGATCCAGCAATCTTCTTGCTGTAAGGCCTTCGTGCTACCATTGCGCCACCATGACGCCCTTATAGTGTTTATATAAACACAATTTTCTTTATAGACCATTTTGAGGGATGTAAACAAAAACAATGATCCCAATGTATTTTCTGTCTTTCTATAGCTTCCAAGAATTGAAATAGAGCCACATATTGATAAATAATGTTACGATCGCTGTTTTAACATTAAGTTATGACTTTTAATTTCTTCTTGTTACATCTGTGGAATAGTTTGATAACAAGCAGAAAATGTTCATGGACCAGTGACATGACCGCATTGAAATAGTCTATACTGATATAACAAATTGTATATTTCGAATAAGAATATTGTATGTAGTAGGGCATTAAATTACTTACTGTTTTATTTATGTGCATTTTAAATTGTAAACTATAAAATCATGCGTCTCCACATGGTTTGTGTCTCATTTTGTGAGTTGTTCGCTGCCCTCTTTTTCCCCTGCTCTGCCAGCCACACCCACTCCTCCCTCTGCTCGCAGTGCTTCACGTCCATCATGAAGCATTTTTTTTTAATTCTGAGGTAGACTTAAACTGAAAGAGGGGGGTTTCATGACCTATTAAAAAGCATCTTGTTCTCCACACTTAAGAAACGATTTATTAATCCCCCCATGGCATTTATGTTTTTAAAAAGCGTGTTAAGCCGCATCTTTTTAAAATAGCACATGAATATTACATTTTGTGAAGTGTTTGCGTTTTATGTATATTGTGTAGATGTATGTATGTACGGTGTGTGCATGTATATTCTTATGTTAGGACTTTTGTGTGTGTGATTGTGTAGATATATGTATACATGCGTGTACATGTATGCTTCTATCTGAGTATATATTTGTTGTTTATTTTGCTTTATTTGACTGTACATCTTGTTATTTGTTGATTTTAATGCTTGTTTGTTGTTTGTGAAGCTCTTTGAGTTGCATGCATGTAGGAAAAGTGCTATACAAATAAAATGTATTATTATATATTATTATTTATTTACTTATTTAGAATAAGCTGAAACAACACAATTCTTGTTTTTTTTGGTTTTGTTTTGTTTTTCGGGGGACATTTTAATTGTTTTATGTTCAATCCACTTAAATTTGTAAAAACTAATAAGTAAACTTAATTCTTTCATGGTGTCCCAGCTCAAATGGATTGTGTGGAACCCAGCATTTATTCATAGTGCAAGACCGACTTATCACACTGTTTTTTTTACTTAAAAATGTTTTTTAATTTATTTTTCTGACACTCATTATTCGATCTTCAATCAACAGATTCATTTGTAGCATTTGTGCAGAACGAGTGGCTATTACTTATTTATATACTTGTTTTTGTGTTTAATTTATAACTTCAGATATCACTCTTATATGCTGATTGGCTTCTCCAGAAATTTTTATTTAGATTATTATTATTATTATTAGTGTTGAAAACAGCTTTTCAGTTAATATTTTGGATTATATTTAACGTTTAAGTCGTTAGCCTTGATTTATTTTCAGGATTTATTGGAAATATAAACTTTAACATTAATCTGTAACAAATAACAAATCTGTAACATTTTTAAAAGCCCCCAAAAAATGTATAAACATAAAATAAATTACTGTCTCTAATGGGACAGCACAGTGGCTCAGTAGTTAGCACTGTTGCCTCACAGCAAAAATGTGGCTGGTTCGAGTCCAGGAGGCATTTCTGTGTGGAGTTTGCATGTTCTCCTTGAGTTCACATGGGTTTCCTCCGGGTGCTTCAGCTTCCTCCACAGTCCAAAGGTATAGGTGAATTGAATAAACTAAATTGAATGTAGTGTAAAGGGTGTCGCACACGGGATGAGCCACTAAGCATCGCAACACGGCACACACATGACAGTTGGAAGTATCATACACTAGATGTGCACATTCGCATGTTATTTAAAATGAAACTATTCAGATGGCACTCTGTGGCGCAGCAGAAATATGATCAGTGTCCTCAGTCGTAGCAGGGTGCCGTGGAGAGCCGCCGACTTGCGTACCCTCATATATATCTATGTTTACAATTCTAAAATGCATGGCGCTGAATTTTCTAAACTTTTATTATTTTCTTAACACATTGTTATTCGATCATTGTTTTTGTTTTTAAAAATTCAACTGTCAGATTGTAATGTGAATGGAAAATGACAATGGAGTGCGGATCCAAATGCAAGTTGTATTCAACAGAATGGTCAGGCAAGCAACAGTCAACACAAGAGCAAACAGATGTATACGGGCAATCCAGAGTCTAGATCAATAAGCAAGCAAATGGTCAGTACAGGTAGGCAGCAATCAATGTAAACAAACAAAACAAAGCGAGGGTCAAAACAAGGCAGGGCAAGGCAAGGATAATACGTTGCATTGTTCACAATCAGTATAACAAGACTCAGCCATGAAGTGTGTGTGTGTTGTGTATATAGTATTTGCAATCAGTCCATGAGCAGCTTCAGCTGTGAGTGTTTGCAATCAGACCGGATTAGGAACCGGTGTGTGTGTGCAGTGTTTGACTGGAACTTGTAGTCCATATAATGGCGTAGATATTTATAGTTCTATGCAATCTGTGTGTTTACCAGCGATCTGTAAGGATTATTTCACTGGTGGTTGTGACACAGATGAACATTATTGTTGTATGTTTTGTCAAAAATATTCTCTGTGACAGTGGCTAAATTAGTTTTTTTTAATAAGAAACAATCATACACAGAACAATTACAAGCACAGTCTGTCTGGTTTATGTGCAAAATAATATTAATTGACCTTAATCGTTATTATCTGTTCCCCTTTTACCCACTGGTTGTCATTAGAATGTTGAAGTGCGTCATCAGATAAACATTTCTGATCTTTATGTCATTCTTTACTTGCTACTGACCGTGATTGTTGTCTTCCCGAGGAAAGAGTGGATCTGTTATTGTGTGATTAAAAGAAAAGGCTTCTGGCTGTGGAACACACTGTAATATTACCTGCTTGATGATGAGGTCTTTGCTTTTGCTAGATTGTTCTTCCACCTGGTTTTTATGGCACCAGCAGAGCAGCTTTTTAAAGTGCTACTTGAAGTCTTGATCTTTGATTTTCTTTACACCAAGAGAACAAGCGCAGAGATGTGCTAATGAGGTGTTGTGCTTCATGTTCCTCCAGATCCTCTGAGGTCTTATTTTTTTTAGTTTGAATTGATGAAGTGTTCAACAAACAAATCCAAACGACTTTTTAATATTTTAAACACATTCTTGGAGAATTGGTTGTTGCATGTATTGCACTAAATAAAAAAAAGGTTTTGTATTTGCTGTCTGATTGCTATTTTTGTCTGATATGTCAAGATATGTTATGTTAGATTCTAAAAATTCTCACTAGATTAAAATTTGTCCATCCTTTCTATTGACCTTCTTCTAAAATGCGGAAGTGCGGTCATTTTTGCAATTGATTTAGAACTTCCGAATCAGTTGCCTATGAGAGAAATAACTAGGAATAATTAACGGCAGAAAACGGCCAAACTACTTGCTCTACAAACAAGTGTGTCCATGACAATACAGACAAAGCAGAATAATATAATAAGCAAATGGTTTGCAACAACAAGCAGCTTATCGAGCTGTTTTTAACATCTGAAAATGAATGGAAGTGAATGAGACCGGTCTCAAGTCTCAAGCTAAAGAATTTCAAAAGGCTGCGCCCGCTTGTACGCAATGAATAAGGTCAATACTTCAAGTGAAATCAGAACAATTTTATGTAATGCTATTTTTAAAGAAATTGAAAGTTTATTCTGCAAGGATGTATTGAGTTGGTTGAAAGTGACATTTCAAATTAAATAAAGCATTTAAAAATCATTTTAAAAACATTTTTTGCGGGGGAAACTGAAGCACCCGGAGGAAACCCTCGCCAACTCCACACAGAAATGCCAAGTGACCCAGCCGAGGTTCGAACCAGTAACCTTCTTGTTGTCAGGCGACAGCGCTACCCACTGCGCCACCATGCCCACTAGTGCATTTTTTATGGTTATGTTTTATTACGGTTATGGCTGTTGTCCCCTCTACTCCTATCGCATCCTTACTCATGGAAATAAAGCACTTTGAAACCACTGAAGACCCCATTTCACATGGTTACCATGGGTTATGGAATTTCTGGAATATCATTAATTCTACTTGACAACAACTTTTAGATCGATTGTTTTGTGTTTTTTTTTCTGTTTATTTATGTTTTTGAATTGCATTATGTAATCTTGATCTTTCTTCTGAGCACTTTTAACCTTGAAAATTAAAAAATTATAATTTTTAATAGTTTAAATTGATATATTGTCTGGGTTAGTGTTGTATATTATGGTACAAAAACCTTATAATAAACTGCCAGTACATTTTCTGTCATTTTAAAGACGTAATTCTATATATGCTATTTCTTAAACATTATTTTATTCAAAACTACTAAAATGTCAATAAAAGTCACTTTGTTAAACTGTAGAGTTGAATTTTCAACATCAAAAGTCGACAGAGCAGAGATCAAACTCCCATAATGCAACTCACAACCGTAAATAAATGGAAAACATCTGTGAATCACAAAATATTATACAGATATTTTTTACAGTGTAGATAATTGTTGTAAATACAGCTGTAACCACCTGCATTTTCAGGGGTTAGTTCTGTTGATGTTGCTAATAAACTCTAAAAACGCAATAAGCATCATATTGCTTATAATAAGTGGACATTAATTAACACATTATTAAACTTGTATTTTAGAATTGACTGGAATGAAATTGTCACTCCTAAGCTCTAAAAGGTAAACTGGCAAGGAGATTGAGCTGCAGTGTGTGTGGCCATAGGCTGGAGTGTATGTTGTTCTATGGTATATTGTGTGGAGGAGAATCCGAATGAATGGAGAGTTAATGACTGTTCGTAAAAACAAAGTGTCCTCTCTTCAGGCCTGGACCAGTCTATTCATGAACCATCCTGATGTATCTGAGACCTAATGACCTGCTGAAATGAAACTGTTTGTGGGCACTCTGTCTCTCGTTCACGTTTTTTTTTTTTATTAAGCAGATATCTGATGCAGAAATGAAAAATCTGGTCCACTATAAAATGACAGCATTTTCATATATGCCAAAAACACATACTGTTAATCTTAATTGTAGATAAAGAATGGGAATTGTGCAGAGTCTAGCAGCAAAGTAGAGGGCATTTACAGATCACTTGAGAGTAATATGTTTAGAAGATTTAACTGCTGATTACATGGATTTCAAAAATATGCATGATTATTTCCAAACAGTATCTAATGAGTCCGCTCACCAATGCATGCCGCTACATAAATGTGTCCAATTACAGGCTTTGTTGAAGCTCCAAAGCTGCAAATTAAGAGCATGGTGCGAGTCCAGAGAGGTCTGTCTTTCTGAGAGAGATCTCCGTCCTCTGCTGCCACTGTAACTGCGTGTGGATTTCAATTCTTGAACAATATTTGGCCACATGGGTGTTGTTGAATGAAAACCACAGATATATAATGCTGTCACAATACTACCTAATAATACCTACTAGTGCAATTTGATCATATGTAGTGCACATATACATACAGGGTTGGTTTTTGCATTGCTTTTATTTACGTTGGTCAGATTTGTGTACCTGATATCAATGTAACTTATTAAACTTATTATTAAGTTTAATAAGTGTTATGCAATGATAATTAATATTTCT
This sequence comes from Danio tinwini, assembly GCA_903798205.1. NCBI lineage: Eukaryota > Metazoa > Chordata > Actinopteri > Cypriniformes > Danionidae > Danio > Danio tinwini. The sequence goes on from CAIGQZ010001336.1 coordinate 35,104,051, forward strand.
ACTTATCATACTTAATGATAATTAATAGTTATATGTATCATACTTATCAGATGCTTGGGGTTTTAATAAATGCTGTTGTTTTTCCAACATTCTAACATCAGAGATGAACAAAAAGTAGGCATCACGATTATTTTGACATTTAAGTGTAATAGGAATGAGCATATTTGATAGATTTTTGTAAGATCATGTGACCCTGAAGACTGCAGTAAGATTAGCCGTCATGAACAAAATAATGTGTTTATTTTAGTTTTTTTTTCTTTAGATTTAAAAAAAGATAGTTACTTTATATTTTTAAATATAAATGTATACTTTATATTTTATAGAGTTATTACCAAGTGTGCCACAAGCCTGCTTTTGAGTGAGGGTCTCGGCTGTTAGATCGCCCCCTGGGGGCTGGCTGCAGTACAAGTCATAAAGCCCGCCTCCTCCGTGTTAATGAAGGAGACATGAGACCAAATAAAAAAAATTATTACACTTGCAATAAAATGTTCCGAAAGATGGTTCTGGTCAGTTAAGTGGCACTGGTTATCATCCCGATATAGGTGCAGACCTTCATTTTTGTAAAGAGCATGTTTTGAGCAGTAATTTAATTATCGTGTCATCGTGATTGACAGTTTCTCAAAGCAGACGTTGGAGCTTAGCCAGGAGACTGAAGTGTTATTAGTATTCGATTTCTGGTTATGTTACCATGATAAAATGAGTTGTTCAGCAGTAAACTATAGTTTCTGACATAGAGGATCTGGTGGAACACTGTTTATTCGGTAAGGTCAGGGCTTTATCAGTTTGCTGATACACTCCTAACCACCGAGATAGCAAAATACACTCGGGTAAGTTCCGGCTAGACTCTTGCCTGCCGGAGACTTACTACTCGGCCCGACTCCGTCTGCTGTACCTACGAGTCCGGTTCGGATGCGGCAGCGTCGGCTCGCTAACGGCCGTTAGCGAGTCAATCGAGCCAGATGCAGCGGCATCCGAGCTGGACTCGGCCCGGAGGTGCCGATTTGGTTAATACACAAACCAAAACAAACTGGACTAGGCAGGCTGGCAGGGATCAGGACTGGACCACATTAGGACGGAGACGACAAGCAAAGCTGAGACATGGAGAGAAACAAAGTGTAACAAAGACGAACTGGCACAGGACAGCAGACATGAGATTATAAGCGGTAGTAAATCAATACACAAACAGGTGAACCAAATGAACTAATAATGAGTTAACAAGAAGGGTGGGGCTAGACAATAGACTGACGAGCACATGATAAAACAGACACACAAGCACGCGGCGCATGTAAACATGAGACACGAGCACACAATGAATGAAAACACTCACCCAACCAAAACCAACTGGACAGAGACGCTGGGACTGAAACACCACGCTGCAAACAGACAAACAGAAACACCCGGACGAGAGCCCACAATCGTAAACACGCCCAAACCCTATGCGCCCGCAACGAGCGGAAACGCAAAGGGTCCAAGCACGTCCACGACTGGTGCTCATACAGAGACACGCACAATGACAAAACATGACAGGAGTAATGTCAGGACTCTTTGGCGGAATCATGACACACATCCTCTTATTGGCCCTGTTTACACTGCCAGTTAAATGTGCCCCAATTCTGATTTTTTGCTCATATGTAACACAGATTGGATCTGTTTCATGACTGTGTAAACACAAAAAAACACATGCATCCGGATATTCAGAGATCGTTTTAGGCCTCCTTCATATGTGAAAATAAATTGGATATGTGACAATGCGACTATCATGTAAACAGGCAGATCGGATTTATTGTTTTGTAAATCATTAAACTTCCAACAATGTGGTACTTTTCTGAGGTTTAATGACATATATGGAAGAGTGTGTGTGGAGACGCTGACATGGTAAACAACAACAACAGAGGAAACATGGTGGAGGAAAGTGGTTAGTCACCACAATTTGCTCCCACCAGAGCTGAGATCTGTCTCGTATCCACAAATTCTTCTGAGTGGTGGAGGACACCATATACAAACCATAGGCACAAGCTGCGATGCCCTCCTCCTCCGCCTTAAAATCATTTTAAAGTTGGGCGAACTTCGCATTTTTCGCAGAGCTAAAAGCAAGATCATTTCTTCTATCGTGGCTAGTGTGGCGCAGATGCTAGAACCTGCCTTTTTGCATGCGCAACATCGTAAATTATATAGCAAGTGTACACACATTAATCGGATATGAGTCACATTTAAAAGAACGTGTTAACTGACTGGCAAAAAATCAGGTGTAGGCAACAAATTGGAATTGGCATCAAGACATGACAGCGTAAACGTGAACATTGAGTGATTCAATGTGATTAGGTTAATTTAAATTCAGCAATTTATATTTTAAAAAGTGAATTAAATAAACTAAAAAGTAACTCGCATTACATGTTTATAAAAGTTACTCAAATAGTATTAACAAATTTACTGAAGTTATGCATTATTGTTACTTAAAAAAGTAATATCATTATGTAACTCGCGTTACTTGTACAGTGGTCTCTTGCTATAACGCAGTTTACCTTTCACGGCCTCGCAGTTTTGCAGATTTTTGTGCAATTTGACATGCATTTTTTTACAGCGCATTGTGTTCTGCATCCTGATTGGCTGTACACCACTGTCAATCAGTCTCCTCCGTGTCTCCTGTACAGTACAGAATGTGTTCAGCTTGCCAAATTAGCATAAATCTTTGATTGCTAGTGGTGTGATGTAAAAAGGGTTGTAACTTTCCGCAGCAAGACCATCGTAAAGGTGGATGCACCGCACCATGACGCGCCACGCAGCGACATGCATTTTGGAATTGTAAACATAGGTTTATATCAGGGTATGCACACTGGCGCTGCAAGTCGGAGGCTGTCTGCAGTGCCCAGCTATGACTTAAGACACTGTTCATATTTCTGCCACGCCACAGAGCGCCATCGAAATAATTTCTTTTCAAATAACATGCGAATGTGCGCATTCGGTGTGTGTTACGTCCAACCCCCTTAAGGATGGAGTCTGCTTAAACTGTGTGGATCAGTGATTTCAGGAAAAAAGAACATTACAATGGATGCCAACGTTATCCGCACAAAAGCTAAAATGCTTTATAAACCTTTTGCTGACAATGATGAATATTTGCACCTGACAACAGGCTTTAATCTTTGGTTTCATTTTGTAATACTGGACTTATTGTTCTACGACTGTTTGACATTTGAGAGTGTTTAAACAAGAGAGAAAAGTGAGAACATGTTAATGCCTGTTTGAGAAAAGTGTATAAAGTGTGTAGTGAGAGGTTTTACAGCTATAAACCATCTGAAATAATTGTAAAAAATAAAGCTGACTACTTTGACTACTAATTTCACCTATTGTGGGTTATTGTAAGAACGTAACTCCCACAAATAATGAGGGACCACTGTAATGTGTTAGCCAAATACTGCTGCAAGTAGCATAACTCAGATTTGCAAAAATGTAGACAGCACCCTCTCCACTAGAACATTTGTCATCTGAAACGTGCATTAAGATGTACACAATGTACGTATTTTATGTTTTGCGAAAACTGTAGGCTGAGGAATCTATATCCATTGATCCTGGACTGGTTTTTAAATATGCCTACATGCTCATCTAAATGACACATTAATGTTACAGTTAACTGAACTTCAACAGTCCAGCAACGACGCGAGAGGTTCTATGTAAGACATACATATGTGTGGACCCCTGCTGGGAAGTGGGTCTGTGTGGGTCTCCTCTGCCTTCAGTTTCTCGCCCATGGAGGAGAATTTCTTCCCTTTGAAGCCCTTCACAGCACCCCACCCCCTCCCTCCCCCACCCCTCGTCATGGCGAGTCTGGCCTTTGAAGAGCCGGAGGACGAGAGGCTGCAGCGTTTTCAAAGTGCCTGATGTCGGTTCATTTCCCCATTTTAATTGGGCTATCTAAATGCATCCCTGGTTTGTCAATACCCGCCGGGGTCCCAGATAAAAATGATTTGTCTGCCGCATTCAGCGACACGCTCTGCCTCTCCCCTCGGAGAATGCGGGTCCGCGAGATGTCCGGATTAATGTAATAAAGAATGTGTGCTGTTTATAATTTTAATAGCAGCAGAGAACAACAGTGTAGGGACGCTCTCTTATGTCATATCACGCTGAATGCGGTTTTATTACTAGTAGATCTAATACTTTTGATGGGTGGATGGTTTAAACTGTTGCAGTACATCTCATTCATGATCAGATTGTCAAATCCTATATCGTGCTATAAACAAGATAGTTAGTTTTTGATATTAATTATGTTGCTGTATGTGGGACAAATCATAAAAAAACAAGTTGTTCTTGATAACATTAACTTCTCAATAGCATCATGTCTACATTTGATAGTATTTCATAGAAGAGCTAAGTTTTTTGTTTTTGAGAACTGTAGCATTACACTGTCACGTCTGCCAGCAATCGATGACTGCAGAGATCTCTGGTGAACTACAAATCAGTCATGAACTACAAATTTCTTCATACCATTACACACACACCGGGTTCTACTTCCACTGATTACACACACGCAGCTGAAACCTGTCACTATGGATTGTTTGGACTATTTATACACCCTGCACTAGGGCTGGACAATAATTCGATATCAATATATATCACAATAGATTTTTTTCAATAATGGTGATATGATTTTTAAACCCATTTCCGGTATTTCGATATAATATATATATATATATATATATATATAT
>CAIGQZ010001336.1:35108850-35124392 GCA_903798205.1 Danio tinwini
TACAATGTATACGATCATATATAAATAATATATATATATATATATATATATTATTTATATATGATCGTATACATTGTATCACTTGTCACTGAATGAGGTTCAGTGCTCAGCCATCAGAAAGAGCGTGATGTCACTTGCGTGATGACGTACATCACAGACACGCTGCCAGCGCACAGCACAGCAGTTAGTTAAGCTCCGTCGCAGAAAGTTTTAGCTACAAAATGAGTGCCCTAAAGCAGGGCCGGAGCAAGCTGAAATGGCGCTCAGGGCGAACGGCGATTACGCCGCCCTCAACCCAAAAGTTAAAAAGAAAGTGACCGGTTCGCGGATGAAAGTGAGGTCCGGGAGGGGGGTGGACGTCGCGTATGAAAGTGAGGACCCGGGGGGTTCGCGGACGCCGCCCTCACTATGCTGCCACCCTAGGCGGCCGCCTAGGTCGCCTCTATGGACGCGCCGGCCCTGCCCTGAATACAGATGTGAATGAACAAGCTTCCACAAAAAGAATGCAGACGAAATAGTTGATAAGAGAGGAAAAACTAATGCAGTGGTGTGAAAGTGGTTTGGCTTTTTAAGTTCAGATAAACTTAAAGTTTCGGTGCCCTGCAAAATATGCCGGAGAGTGTTGCTGACTAGCAGCGGGGACGCATCAGATATATTTCACCATTTGAAGCAGTTACTCCTGATAAAACATGCTGAGAGTCAGAAGATGAGGCATCGTAAAAGTTTAAGCCAACCTGTCGCCTCACAATCAACAGCATCCACCTACGCCATGTGGGATTTAAATCAAACTTGCTTATCAACACGTGCATATACACTCATAAATTACTCGCATGTACACCTATGCTATTGAATGTTCAAAAAAGGTACGAAGCTTGCGCATATAGCCTACATATAAACTTAATGCATGCTGGATCCTTGCATATACTCCAGCATTAACACACGCACATACATATAAACCCGATCCTTGCTTATACTCGATAAAATATTAGTCTATATAAATAGACTATATAAAATATATAAGAAATAGTTTTATGTTATACACAATTATACACAAATATAAATAGACAGAGAACCCTTAAAGCACGTTCAAGATGCAAAGCAACCAGAACTATGAATATACTCAAACAACTCTTTTTCTATTGCAAATATTATTGCAAATATTATTTGTAAAGGCTAAATACAAATAAAAAGTGAACATTAATTTTTTGTTAATAAATTGTTTTTATTTTTTTTTAAGTTATAAGAGCCTGGAGGTATTATAGACTTGGCAAATTCAGTTTGCAAACATTTGTAGGTACAGACATCCATTATGTGCATTTTTGGCAGTTTCTTTTAACGATGTCCATATAGATATGGAAATTATATTGTATCGACCGAAATTAAGAAATGTATTGTGATATAAATTTTTGCCATATCATCCAGCCCTACCCTGCACTCGTTATGATTGTTCTTTTGATCCTTTGCTTTTGGATGTGTCATTTTTCACCTGTTATTTGCACGACAATTTCTACATTAAAATGCACTTGGGTCTTACCTTTTGTATACGTCTTATCAATGTACCATGACATATGCTTATTAAAAACAAAGTTTATTGTTACATTTGGATGGAAGTAGCAATTTTTTTGGTATTTAATTGAAGTGGTTGCTCCAGTTTTTTACATTTAGATTACTTTTAGATTACATTTAGATTACTTTATCAACTAACAGATATTCAAACATGAATGATTTAATAAAACACTTATGAATAATTTTTTTTTCATTGCGTCTTTTTTTTATTTAGAAAACATATATTTAAAAAATATTTTAAATAATGTAAATATTAACACCTATTTATTTACAGGTCATTTTTATATCACTTAGTCCCTAAAAGCAAGAATTATCATTATTATTATTATTAATATTATAGTACTATTACTACTACTAATAATAATGATGATATAATGGATAATAATAATAATAATAATAATATTAATAATAATAACTTCACAACAACAACAACAACTAAAACAACAACAATAATGGTAATAAAAATAGTAATAACAATAATAATAATGTCACAATCACCAACTATCTAATCCTTGCAGATCGCTGGAGAACTGGACTACAAATACTACCATTCAACTTACACACACCAGTTCCTGATTTCCCCTGATCACACACACACACACACATACAGCTGGTAACTCATCATGGACTGATTACCTGGACTTTATATTCACCTCACACACACACACATACACACACACACACACACACACACACACACACACACACACACACACACACACAGTGCTGAGTCTTGTTGTTTTAACTTTAATATGCATTCCTGTGTCTTGTTTTTCCTTGCCATGTTTCCTGACCTTCACCTTGTGTATTGTTTATGCCGTTAGCCGCCTGTACATATTTTTTTTGTAGTGGTGGGCAAAGCGAGACTTCTTGAAACACCCAAACAGTCGAAGCAAATGTGTTGAAGCTTCGAAATGTTTTGAACAGTGACACCCGTCTCTACAGTGACACCGAGTGGTAATTTTTATGTATTGCTCTGGAACAGCTTCAGTCAAGAAACAGTTACCATATTGAGTTATTTAACCCCATGTTGTAGAGTTGAGTCTTCCAAGTTATTTAGTGGAGCTGTGAGAGTTCCTAACTAGTATGCCGAGATGGGTTCGAATCCAGGGTGAGGCAGCTAAAGATGTTAGTTTTTAAATGCTCTGTTCTTGTAACGTGTTTTGTTTTAACATTCATTTGACATGAATACAATTGTGAATAAATATGTCTTGGTTTGGTCATAAAAAATGCACATTATTAAAACACATAAAGTCATTTTTTCAGAGTATTTGTACAAGTCATGATTCAAACTTTGGGTTTTTACAGCACAATTACTCAGTGCACACGCACGGTCCACTAGGCTACTTGAGATAAAGGTTTTTATTCGACCCTGTCAGTCAAATGCAGATTTGCCAGGTCTCGAAACGCTTTTGAAAGGACTGATGCTTTGAATCGCTTTAGTCACGTGACCTGGGTGTTTCAGATCATGCTTCAGTGCAGTGATTCGAAACACTTGCGCTACGGGATTTCGACACTGTCAAAATGTCAGTTTCACATTAGCCATCCCTATCTCTTTGCCTGTGACCTGACTATTTTTTTGGATTGCTCTTTATGTTAAGGTTTGCTCCTGCTTGTGACCATTGCTTGCCTGACTACTCTTGTTAATAAAGACGCTGCATTTGGATCCTCAACTCTGTAGCTAGATTCATTTGGTTATAATTAACAACAACATTTGTTATTATTTTTAATATTCATGCATTTGATTATAATTTAATTATAAATCAAGTTTCTTAAAAAATAAAAATATTATGTATAGATTTTAAGTCATCAGAGCACAGTAACTATTTTACTGGTGTCCCTTGATATTTAATTATCGGGTGATTTGGCTCAATTTTTTTTTAAATACCTTGCACAAAAATTGAGCACTAATATTAATGGATGCCTACTTCACAACGTCAATAGATACAGTACAAGTTTGACTGCATATCCAATGTAGGGTATCTCTCTGTTTCTTACACACACACACCACAAACGCACAGAACTGAAAGTGTTAAAAGTGGCCTTGCTGAACTCCATGTGCTTCTTCTACTTCGGACACACACAAACACACACAAGGTCAGTTTACCAAGCGCAGACTCTTATCTCCAGCATGCTTTTTTACCCTCCTCACTTCTCGTCACTGAGTGCGTCAGTCCCTTTCACTCGGCTTGAAGCTCCATTATCTTTAACCGCCCAGCGAGTGAGTGCCGTTCCCTCCCTAAGACTCCATATCTACCGTAATATATAATGGGACTGTGTGGCGCTGTTCAATATTGATGGAGTGCTTTGCATACAGAGTGGAGGAGGTGTGTTTTGCTACTGTGGGTTTAGTCTGTGGATTCGGTGGCTGTATTTGTGTATGTTTCACACAGCTGTGCGCGTTTGTACAGGTGCTTCCCAACTGTTGTTTACAATGACACACCTGAGGCACTGAGAGAAAAAGGGAGAGCAATGAATTTTAAAAAGAATGTAATTTTGACCTGCAACCTCTTCGAGATTGATTCACGTAAGCAGGAAATCAGGTTAGACTTGCTAGGTCTGTAGGCATAGTTTCCATAATGATTGCTGTAAAAAGTGTCACCAGCGTAAGCTGATTTATAATTTAAAATACTGTGGTATTATAGACCATTTCAATGTGGTGATGTCATTGGCCCATGAACATTTCCTGCTTGTTATCAAACTATTTCATAACTATAAAAGGAGGCAATTCAATCAGAACTTAACATTAAAACAGCTGTCATAACATTATTTATCAATATGTGGACCTTCTTGGATTCTTGGAATCTATGGAAAATAGAAATGTAAAACAGGAAATACAATGTGACCATTGTTACGTTCCTCAAAATGGTCTATAGGGATAGGTCAGTATAACAAAAATATGTCCTTTCATATGCTGAATATGTGATTAAAAAGTTATGACAACATGTTGTTATGCTAATTTAACCCTTTCACATTTGCGCAGTTTTTGATCAGCCAAGACTGATCACACCGGTGTTCAAAACTGCTCAAATTCAAATCTGATTGCTCACGCTAAGTAATAAAAGTTTATGTCAGGTTTCAGACATTCAAATACACATAACTACTAGCAAAACATAACAATGAAGGTTTGCAAAATACATGCAGATGTCTACGGAGATGGCAATAATATATATATTTTTTTTAAATAACTGGACAATTCGCTTTTTTCATGTAAGATACACTCTGTTTATTCTACTGTAACATTTACTCCTCTCCCAGTTAAATAGCCACTTGCTTTAATGTATTTGGAAGAAAATTATGAATAAACATGTAAATCTAGCAGCCCTGTCTGATCTCTCATGCAGTGTAGACTAAACATGTCCACGCCCATCATATATCAAAGATTAGGATTTTTCAATGACGAAATATACATGTTCTTACACATTCGAAAATCAGAATATTAGATATTTCACTATATAATTCTGACATTGTCAATATTTTAGAAAAGGAAAAAAGAAACAAAATGATATATGGATGAATCACTAGGGCTGCGGTATGGCATGTAACAATTTTGTTGTGTCACTATGGGAACTTTTTAGAGAAGCATTCTAATGGCCTGTTTCCACTGAGGGGTAGAGTATGGTATGGTATGGTTCGCTTTTATGTTTGTTTCCACTGTCAAAAAGTGCCAAAAATTGCAGCATCTGATTGTTATTGTGATTTCACCCCTATCTGGTATAACAATAATATATGTACTGGTAACAAACCGTTTATATACAAATGCTGGTCAGAAAAAGTTATCTGTGTTAAAAGACCTATACAATGATGATGGACTTAAATCGTTTCAGATTTTGAAAGAAGAATTCTCTCTCCCAGGATTCTCCTTTTTCTTATTGAGGTCTGCGCTGAAAGCATATGGAGTACCTTGGTCGTTCAAAATATCCCCTCATCCTATGATAGAATGGATATATTCTAGTTTGGACTCTAGATGTATTGTAAATATAATTTATAAATCACTTATAGTACGACAATATCAAATATATCAATTGAGGGCTTCTGGGAGAAAGAACTCAATGCAATAATTGATTGGAAGACTGTCTCGGAGAACTGTTTTGTAACTTCAATAAACCCAGCTCACCAAATGATTCATTATAAATTCATTTTTAAGGCTTATGCCACCCCCTACTTGTTATTTAAAATTAAAAGAAAATAAGACCCTTTTTGTCACCTATGTAACAATTCTACACAAGGTACTTATTTACATATGTTCTGGGAATGTCCCCAAATTGCAATATTCTGAACCAAGGTATGAGACTGCAATATTCTGGGCCAAGGTACGAGATCTTCTATCAGAACCAATGGAAACTTAGATCTAATGCGACCCATTGCTTTTTCTCATGCTGGACGATTCATCACTTTTCTTATCCATCAACCCAAGAAAGTTTCTGTCAGTTGTTCTGACTGCTGCAAAAAAAAAACAATCCTGAAACTATGGCTGGATCCATCTGCTTCAACTGATCTATCCTGGAGGCTTTATCCACTGGACATTATTAGTTTGGAATACACCACAGACAAAATAAATGGTGCCAGTAAAAAAACTGTACAATTTTGGTTAAATATGAGAGAGACTGTGTCAGATATGTTTCAATCCTGATTTTGTACCTATTATTGCAGTATTACTGTTTTTTATTCTATTTAATTTATTTTTTTTGGGGTGGATCACGGGCTTTGTTCAAAATCAAAATGTTCAATAAAAAAAAAGTACCAAAAATTGTTTTTTATTTTAAAAAAAAAATATTTTTTTTCAGTAATCTAAAACATAATCAAATATAATCAAATCCTGTTCATAGAATGGTTAGTTATTAACATTTATACACAATTAGGCCTATTTATGTCTGTAAAGCATCTGTTTTTGTATATATTGTGTATATATGTGAACAACCTGTAAAGCTTTACTTTGACATTTTCTCGAGCGAGAATGACGTTGACTGCAACTTTGTGTCGAACACCACGCCTACCAAATTGGTACCTTGGGCAGTGGTGACACAAGCCTGATAAAGGTGACCCGTAACAAACTGACCCTTACCACTCAGTGGAAATTAGGCATTAATCATGGTCACCATAAAAAACTCCTGTGAAAAGGTTACTTTAATTAAGTTTGCCATGTTTTTATTTAATGTTATTTTCAGTTTTTTAAAGATCGACTTAAATGGATGTTTAATGCAAATGTAAAAATTCACTTCTGATTACAGAACTGGCTTTCTGTTTATGGTGCTGCTCTAGTTGACATAATGATTTCTAAAACATATTATTGCATATTATTCTGGAATGTCACTTCAGAGAAAAAAAAACATATTTAAAAATTCCACACACAAGCACCAATTGACCGGCTTGCACCTTCATTTGAGCTTTGGCAGGGTGGGAATGCAGTGATAAGGAAGTGGAATTGCTAACAGAAGCTTTGCTCTTGCCTTTCTTTCAGTACAGCAGGGTCATACCTGTTGGGACATTAAAAATGTAATGTCAAATTGAACTGGCTTTTCCATTTTAAATTTGGCAGACATTGCATATTTCCGCACAACCAAATGCAAATTACAGGACCTGCAATTGCCTTTGATTTCATCATTCACCTAGTTTTTGCATGCGCAAACAGGACACGCACATGCTAATTTTGTTAGGCATTGTTATATCATAATTTACAGTGTACAACATAACTATATACAATCAGCTACAACAGATACTACTCATGCTGTGTTTCCAGGCATAATGATCTATTATAAATGTGGCTATGATGAGCACATTTAAAACAACTCCTTTCATCTTTTTTTATTTCATCACCCTCTTTAGTGCTGCACAACTGTTTCGGAGAGTAGTGTGCCGCCTGCCGCCTTTCACTTCATGCTAAACATTAAATATTCATCCTAAACATCATGTCATTTTATATGCCACTAGTTTAAAACACTACATGTGTAGCAACTCCACGCTACACACACAGCTTGATTTCACTAGCGTTTGAAATTAGCATGTTGCTAAGCTATCAGTGTAATGCTCTACGATAATTAAAAAAGGACAGCATGCAGACCAATAACAAATAGTGCTACTGTATATATAGCAGACACAACTAGTAAATGATTTCATTAGAATCTGACATTAGCATGTTTCTAACATCATGGTGCTGTAAAATCAATAGAATTGCTTATAAAAATTACAAATAAGATGACATTAGCATAAATTCTGTCAGATGCATTTAAAACAGTTATAAGGTAAAAACAAAACAAGTAGCGCTCTATACTGGAGACTCATGAATGGTTTAAGTGGAGTTTGACATTTGCATGTCGTTAAGCTAACAGTATGAAGCTTTAAAATGATTAATAATGCATCACATTATTAAATAATACAATAATATATATGTTCGCATGTTGCTCGGCCAACTGTGAGGTGCTCTGAAGTAAATAAAATCCACAATGCACAGAAATAATGACTAATTAAACAGTTTTCACCTAAAGTGATCAATTTCAATTGATACATTTTTGTATTTTATGTGCTTCCTATTGATGTCTGGCATCATGAGCCGTTTAAAAAATAAATTGCTTGTCACTGTGGATTTGAAATTGATCTGAAATTAATATAAAACATAACAGAGAAATTAGGTAAAATAAACCGCTTCTACTTCAACTGATTAATTTTTATTGATACTTTTTTATTGTATTTTATGATGCTAAAGTTACTGTCGTACATTCAAATGCTATTTTTTGACTGATCTTGTCATAGTGTATCCTTTGTTTTTCCCTCCTACAAAATATACAAGTATTACCTTCATAAAAATGTATTAAGATGAGGTAACTAGTTTTTGAACATATGTCTCCCATGTGACTTAAGATTAAGGGAATAGGTTAGATAGTTGTAATTCAGTATGTCATTAGCATGTTACTTAGCTGTTAGAACCATCAAACACAGATATGAGGTAAAATTAACAACTGTGTGCTGCTTTAAACAACACACATGACTCACTATTGATTTCAGAAGAGTTTGGTCATTAGCATTAAGCCAACAGCACGGTGCTCTAAAAACAAAACATTGAACACACAGATATAAGTTAACATAACTCTTTGCAATTAAACTGAAGTATTTGTTATACTTTCCAGTGTTTAGTTTATTATTAAGAATTGTGTGGCAGACTTATGCTTAGCATGACGCTAAGCTAACAGTGTGGGCAAAATATATGTGTCATTTTACTTACCATTGTGCTTATTTAGCTGTTGTGCTCTTCTTTCTTTTTTTCTTTCTTTCTTTCTTTCTTTCTTTCTTTTTTTTCTGCAATGTTTATTATTAACCTGTCTGGTCACTTTATTCTAAGGTACAGTTTTTGCTATTAATAAACCATTAACTATAACTTTTGCCAAAGTAAACTCATAGCTCTTCTTAATAATCATTATTAAGGTGGTAGTTAGGTTTTTACTGTAGGGTAGGAGTAGGGACGTAGAATAAGATCATGCAGAATATGTACTTCATTAAAACTAGTAGACAGCCAGTATCTTAATAACAGACAGGTAATAAACCACTAGTTAATAATGACTTTACTCACATTGTTTGCAGTAAAGTTAGCATTAGCAATAGCATGTATTTTAGCTAACCCTGCAATGTGTTGACAGGAATAAAGTAAGCAACATAAACAACTATTTTTTGGTCATTTATTTTACTAATAAAATGTCTCTCACATTTCTCTGTCGCTGTCTTAAAAGAGTGCTAAAATGAGATGTTATGCTAGCCAGGATAGCTAAGCTAGCTAAACAAAAATGCACCCTTACAAGGGCAGCTCTAAGTTAAAAGAGCTCTTATCTACCATGTGATATTAGGTTGGGAAAAGCGTTAGATGAGAATTGTTTAGTGTACACTGTAATGAATATCTGTTAATTCAGTTTCCGTATTTTGTGATTCACAAGGGTTTTCTGTTTATTTGCGGTTGGGAATAGCATTATAGAAGCTTGATCTCTGCTCTGTTGATTTTTGATGTTGACAATTCAACTCTACAGTTTAACAAAAATTGTATTAATATTTTAGTAGTTTAAAAATAATATACTGTATACGAAAATATTAAAATAAGTCTGTAAAATAACAGAAAATGTACAATTTGTTATAGTGTAATTTACAACGCCAACCCAGACAGTACAGAGTTTCCTCTAGGATTTTTTCCAGCTGTGGTGGCAGGCCTTTCACACAGATCTTCCAACCACATGTGGTGTTTTTTCAATGACAAATGGCGTGAGCACAGTATTTCTAGTCAAGATCGCATTCTTGTAATCAGTGCATGCGAATCTCTTTGCTTACACCCCGTTTTAGTCTGTTCATGCACAAAACTTCTTGTGTGCTCTCAAAGAAAAGCTGCTGAAGTGCGATTTAGTGCATTTATGTAACGAGTATGTCTGCAACATTTATTAGATTTGCTAGGAATATTCATGAATGTTTCTAATTTGAGCTACTGAATGGCATTGATGCTTCCTGAAGTGAAATCATAACTGAAAACTACAATGTGTTTGGTGGCCTCACTGATTGTGCAGCCCAGTCAGTCGGTAACTGTAACCTTAAAGGGTTAAACAAATAATGTACAGCACTACTACGATTACAAAGATTACATTTTAATATGTTTTGGTGCGATTATAACCTGCTATAAAAAAACCCAGCAAGAACTGAAGGTTTTGAATGAGAAGCTGTAATGTAGCCATGGCTGAAATGAATTTTGGTGTGGTGCCCCTCCATGGAAGAATGAATGTAGCGGAAACCATGCAGTATATCACTTTACATTATTAAAAATGTTGATAAAAGTCACTTTTTTAACTTTTCAAACTTTTAACTCTTTTGTTTGGAAGAAAGATCAAAGTCTCATAATGCAATTCAAAAGCACAAATAAATGGGGATAAAGAAAAACATGAATCACAAAATACAGAAAAATGCTAATTTACTGCTATTTTTTTACAGTATAGTTCATGAATATGTGGTTTGTTTCATTGCTCAGTACTTCGTTTAGTCAGAACTATTATCACACACAAAGCTTTCCAGTGAGCCTTTGTCCAGAACAATCGTGTCTCATGTGAGTCTGCTTAGAAAGCACAATTGTGTTTCTCTGTTGTTGGTACTTCATCTGAACTCTGGAATTGTGGGTAAGGTGTCTGTAAATTGATTTAAATTACAGGGAGGGTGCTGCCGGGTATTAAGTAATTGACAGCTGCGTTGGGCTCTCCGCATTCGCTAACGGCTACATCGTAAAAGCTAAAGCTGTTTCAAACGGTCGTCCACTAAAATTAACGGCTCACAGGGCCAGGCTGTTGCCCGCGGGCTATTTCAGTCGCTCTTTTATCTTGGCATGCGATGGCTGGAAGCCTCTGGAGAAAGTGGGGCAGGAGGGCAACAGGTGTGGCAATGCATTCTTAACCCTGTTCTCCGGTCACCCTGCGGTTTGTTCTCTAGCCGGTTTATTTTAACGCGCATATAGGATGAGTAGGAGCAGATTTTCCCTCAGACGTCAGCGCAGATGAAGCCACATTGATACAGTTTGGCTGGGTTTTCTCTGGGGGCGCTGCAGCGTTGGGACCATTGTGGATATAATTGTAATTATGCCCTAGAAAGCGTCTCTAATGTTCACAACGTCTCTCCTCCTGAGGAGCCCCAAACTCTCAGTGCGATGCCTTGTCCTGGTTTTTCATCCCCAGACATTGTTCATGTGACAAGAGGCAATAGAAAGAAGTGTGCTCAGGAATGAGTTGGAATGTTGTGTTAAATATGTTTTGAATTATTTTGAATACAGTTTGTTTTAATGGTTTGCAGGCATTGAAGCAAATGTTTTGAAGATATTTTTAAAGCATACAGTGACTGACAAAGAAGGTTTGTGTGTGTGTGTGTGTGTGTGTGTGTGTGTGTCATGCTGGATTGAAATTATAAGTGTGAGTAAACGATGACAGAAACAGAGACTTATACTTTATTTTGCTCTGAAGAAAACAAGTCATGCAGGTTTGAAATGACATGAGGGCAAGGGAATGATAACACAAATTTCACTTTTGTTTAGTGTCAGCTCTTCGCTTAGTTTCCATCATACACCAAAATATAATATATATAATAATAATAATAATGCCTTTTTCTGGTATAGGGAAGTCAGTGCAAACCAGTTGCAACATTCTTCAAAACATTTTCTTCTGTGTTTTGCAGAAGAAAATAAAAAGTTGTGCAGAGTCAGAACAATGTAAGGGCCAAGCACATAATGTCAAGCAAATATTAGTTTTTGGCTCAACTATCCCTTAATGTACCATTCTTTAGCACATTATAAAAATATTTATATTTCACAATATAACGTTTCAGCATCGATATTGCAATGTGCGTGTCCACAATACTCACATTGCAGGATATACAATGTTGAGTTGGGATTACAGTTGATCAACAATTAAGAATGCAAGAGATTTGTGGAGTCATTGCAAAGTAAAACCATAACAGAGTGAAACTTTCGTATTTGCATGTGTTTTAAGGGCATTTCAAGAGAGTTTAAAGCATTCGGCACAATAATTAAGCCTTATTCTGTTTCTGAATACTGTTTGACTCTCTGGAAAGCCATAAAGCACTGTTTTTTTTTTCCTTTGCTCTATTGTAATTATTCTTGCTTGCAATTTGTTTATTTTTTTTATTCATGATTCATACCCTTTTAAAATCACTGCAATCAATATAAATAATTTTTCCGCAAATAGAGCTATTCTAGCAATCTTGTGAAATAATTGCAATATTGCGGAAAAAGAAAATATTGCAATGTCCGATTTTTCCAATACTATGCAGCCCTTTTTGAGGGTGTTTTGAAAAAATTAAAAACAAAAAAAATCTGATTGGTATGAAATAAGTGAATAATGTCAACTATACCTTTATTTTGCATAATTTATAATAATTATCCCTATATTTTCCTTAATTTACCAAAAACGTGAAGTCATTTTTGAATAATGGCTAGGTTGTTTTGTTTGTTTGATGGCAGAAATGCTAGTTCGGGGTCAACCGAACCTATATTTTACATTATTTATCATAGTTATAACTATATTTTTCTTCATTTACCTAAATGTAAAGTCATTTTTTTGGAATAAGGGCTAGGTTGTTTTGTTTGTTTGATGATAGAAATAAAAAAGGGTCAACTATCCCTTTGTTTTAATTTTGAAGATACTTTGAAAAAAGTTGTTACTTTTCTTATTTTGTCTATACAATATCTTAAAAGTAAAAAACAGTTAAAACTATACTTTAATTATTATCCTTATATTTTTCTTCATTTATCAAAATGTAAAGTAATTTTTTGAAGATATTGTAAATAATGACTAGGATATTTTGATTGTTTGATGATAAAAATAAAAAATACATCAACTATACCTTTGTTTTAATTTGAAAAATGTTGCTAGATTGTTATTTTGTCCCTACAATGTCATAAAAAGTGATAATAGAAAAAAAATACAATAAATAATATATATATATATTAAGGGTGTGACGATCTCGTACGACAAGATCTCGCGAGAGTAAATTTCTCGTCAAGGTGAAAATATGTCTTGTGAGTTGTGATGTTATGATGGAGCGTGAGGGTGAAATTAGCATTGACGATTGGAAGCAGGATTGGATTTGATCTGCAAATAAAGTGCTTTTGCACACACCTGGCAAGCCAGGCTGGCCTCAGAGTTGCACTTGTCACTCTGTTGGGTGGGCGGGTGTGACATAACAGCTTCTTTCACCGGAGTTCAGCAGGTGCCGAATCCAACATAGGCTACAACTACAGCCTCACACATTATGGTTAGTATCCATGCAATGGAATAGCACTTCAGATATGCTGAAAGGCATAATCGTCGTAAACACAAATGGAACTACGACGTATGAGTATTCCTATTTTAGTCGCATTATTGAAGTGCAGATATGTAAACGCCGTAATCAAACTATTAACACTGTGAAGGACTTTTAGCCGCATTTTGCGACAGGATCTACACACCTAGCAAGTCAGTAAAGCACCACAGACGCACACATCTCTAAGCGCACGCAAACAAACACACACACTCACTGAACGAACTACTGGAGACTCATCGTCACATCATCATCACGGAACACACGTTTACGCTGTCCGGGAAAAGCAGAATTTTTTTTTTTTTTTCATTCTGCGTGCGGTATAAAACAACTCTCCTATCAGTCCTTCATATTCGCATGATCACATCCAGTAGCCTAGAGTAAGTCGCAGGGCCTGAATAAAATCTTGCTAAATGAAAGTGAAACTCACTTATTAAATTAAAAATGAAATACAAAAAATTACATATATTTGTTTCAGTGTTTGGAAATAAGTTTGATATATCATGTGAAATTGTACAGGGGAGAAGCCAGTCGGTAGAGATTATAGCTAAATATTTAGCAGTGTTTGCATGTCCTTTATGACAGAATTAATTAAATTAAAAAGCACCTAAATAGTTTTGTATTTTGTGATTTATTTTTTCTAGTTGAATAAAAATCTATTTTCCATTCATGTATTAGCAAATATTTTGCTAATATTTAACATTATATATAAAAAGATTATTTTCCATTCACGTAGGCTATTAGCAAAATATTTAGCAGTGTTTGCATGTCCATTACTGTGTATAATTCATTAAAATAGAAGTAAAATAACATTCATTACAAGTTGATTTAAAGAAAGCACCTAAGTAGTTTTGCGATTAGTTTTTTTTTTCCAGTTGAATAAAATACTATTTTTCCATTCATATATTTCATCATTGAGGATTTCTTAAAAAATAGTGTAAAAATCTAGTCTCGTCTCGTTCTCGTGAACCTAATCTCGTATCTCGTCTCGTCTCATGCAGTAGGCATCTCGTCACACCTCTAATATATATATATATATATATATATATATATATATATATATATATATATATATATATTTATATTTTTTTTTTTTTTTCTTTTTATATTATTTATATAATATTAAAAAAAAAAAAAAAAAACGGTTAAAACTATACCTTAATTATTATCCCTATATTAAGATATTTTTTGAAGATATTTTGAGCAATGACTAGGTTTTGTTTGTTTGATGAAACAAATGCTATTTCGTGATCAACTAAATCTCTTTATTTTAAATTTCCGTAATTTATCATAATTATCCCTATATGTTTTTTAAAAATGTCAAATATATACTGAATCAAAACGTAGTTATTGTTTGTTTGATGACAGACAATTTAATTTTAGGTCAACCATCCCTTTAATTTTGGAGATATTTTGAAAGAACTTTAGGTTAGTTTTGTGGTTATTTTGTCCCTGAAAAGTCCAAAACGGTTAAATAATTTTTCAAAATATCTTGAAAAGAAAACAAGTCATGCAGGTTTGGATTACGTAACTGGGTAAATGTTGACAGCAATTGAGTTTTTGGGTCAACTGTTGGTTAGTTATTCACAAGTTAGAGAGCCTAGCAGAGGCTACAGTTGGATCATTGCTAATGTTTTTATTGGTCGTGTCAAGTCCATATTTCATTTACATGCACAAATTGATTGTTATGCATCTGTATAATTATCTGGGAAATGAAAAGCGGTATGTGGAATAAGAAAAATAGACCGTGATACAGAGTTTGAATATTATCACCTAGTCTTAATAATGATGGATAATGATTCTCGGTCGCCCAGCCTCTGTGTCATTTGTAGACATTATGTGGTAAATTCAATAGAGTGTATAGGATGTTTCTCATGTGTTTCATCATTTGTATATGGCATTTTAGCACTGCATTAGCACTGCTCCGCTGAGCCTCTCTGTAATCTAATAAGAATCACTGTGTCAGATTAGGACATTAAAGGGAAATCGGTGTGGGAATCACTGCGCAACCTGTCTAGAAGACTCTTCTGTCTTACAAACAAATAGGTTTAATGCTTTATTTTTCACTAATAGTGTAAGCAACATTTATTTTAGTACTTTTGCTTGTTTGCACTTTTTTGGTATAGTGTTTTCTTTCTTTCTTTCTTTTTTCT
>CAIGQZ010001336.1:35134392-35157592 GCA_903798205.1 Danio tinwini
GCTACTGTATTTCAATACTGGTCATTATGGTGGTACTTGGAGAGACAATTTTTGTCTGAGGTGGTACTTGGTGAAAGTTTGAGAACCACTGCTCTAAAAAATATGTCAAACATCATGCAGGCCTAATGCATGTCCTTTTAAATTAGTTCATTAAACTTTTCAATTCATGTTTTTAGTTTTGTAATTAGTCTGGCATCAAAATGCACAAGATCAGCAAATCTAAAATAAACCCTGATAGAGCCAGTGACTTTACTGTCTTCTAGCCTGAATCTCTCTCTCACTGGCCTTGTTCCAGCAGGCCGTCTTTATTATTGAGCCCTGTCGTACATTATTGGTCAATGTTCCTGGCAGCCAGCGTGTGAGAGGGTGCAGTTTTGCTCTAGTGATGTGTCGGGACAGGCCTGGAGTGGAGGGTGTGTGTGCGTGTGTTTGGTTGTGAAAAGCATCAGCTGCAGTAACACTGACCCAATAGTTGGTTGAGTAGCCTCACACTCTCAGATGAAGAGCAATACAAGTCGGTATTGATCTTTGAAGACTGTTTTGTTTAAAAATTGTGTCTTTTGTTTGAGCAAAAGCTCCTCTGTTTGTCATCGGCACTTCATTGAATAGGGTGTGATTACCTCTATTGTCCGACTCATTTCACGCCGCGTAATTAGCATTCACAAACATGCGCCTCTAACTTTAGAGTGCTCAGCTTTCAGATATCCGTATTTTACGCCTGCTAAAATTCATCCAAAACAGCAAAAGTCAAATCCGCTATTAAGAGTACAAATTAAATTTTATGACACGTTTAATGTCGCGAGAGATGGATCTGGAATAAACGCACAAATCCTCTTTATTAAAGAGCACATTACCCTGCATACACAGGAACTAATTTCTCTCCTAAATCATCTTGTTATGGATGTGCTGATTGAAACAGCCTCCATTTTGCGGACTCTAAGTGTTTGTAATAACAGTTACTGAGAGATATTCGCGGGTCTTTACGTGACTCCATACTTAAAACGAGAGGTGTGATTGGACATCTGAACACTGCCATGTCAAATTTCTAAATTTAGTACTTTGTAATTGTGCACCATGCCAGATTATAACATGAAAAATGATGTCAGAAATGGGTTTTATGTATATGTACTAGTGTTCTTTCCTCGCAGGATCGAAAATGGTATCGAATATTGATATTTTTCAAGATATCGTATCGACGTTAAAAATTCCAATATTGTGACAATGGTAATATGTACTGGGTTGTGAATATGTAGCCTTAATGATTTAGATGATTTCTTGTTTTCTGCAGTTATTTAAGATTCAAATGTTCTAAAATCAGTTGTGCATTCATATTTGTTTGTGTTTTGTGTTTGTAATCAGGCTTCAAGATTTGAATTATTAACCTATATAGCTTATTGGTTATCAGCTTTTAAATATAATATTCATAAATATAGATTATTCATAAGCTAGTGTGCTTCAAAACATTGATACAATTCACATTTAGAAAATGTAAACATTCAATGCTTTAGGTTTGTCAGGTTTGAAAAATCAATCGATTAATTATTTAACGGCAACTCATAGTTCAGTTTCTCATGAAATATTCTGACCAATCAAATGGTCTCTGTTATTTGATACATTTAACTCTCTTGAAGATGCTATTGTTAATGCTAAACATGCTCATTTATTAACATAAGAACAGTGTTCAAACTGAGGGTTTTCTTTAACAATTTGAAATATTAGAATAAAAGTATTCCAAATTTGGGTCAATCAGTGCTTTAAAAACACTATTGGTTGGGTTTAGGAAAAGAGGAGGGTGGGTCAGTCGATCGGTCATTCAGTCAGTCAGTAGTCGACAGCGGCCTCTGGTGGATTTATGGGAGAACAGCAGGCGTGAATGGCACTCTTGAGAGAAATTTGTGATCTCTAAAAACGTACACAGCTGCCTCTGGTGGATTCGTGAAAACAAAAACTGCAAAAAAAACAAAAAAAAACAACGTTATCTCCTGGGACATTTTTTTGCGCTCTTTAGATATGTTTAGCAGTACGATTTCAGAATGAGCCTGGGATGTCAAAATCCCATTGCACACAAGATGTAAAGTACCACGTCACATCTTTTAGAATTATAAACATTGTTTTCTGTGAGGGTACATACACTGTTGCAATACAGCATCTGTTTGCATTGCTTAGCAACATATAGAAGAAATGTAAAGACAGGCAACAATGCTACACAGTGGCGTGTTAAACTGTGTTGAACTGAACTCATTATTAGTCGTTTTAGAAACTCTCCATGGCAAGGCCTGAGGGGGAAAATATATTGCATACATGCAAACAAAGACAGCATGCAGAAAGCTTGACTGAAAATTACATGTATTACATACAAAATTTGTTTTTAATTGAATAGTACTATATAACAAGATATACAATATAGGGATACAGACAGTGTATATATGATTTCCTTTGGAGGGAATGATGTCTGCTTTGGCATTAATAGCATGGAAACCATCGCAGAGCACACGGCCTGCTTCAGCCTTTAGTGACGGCAGCACAGAGCGGCTTATATACGTGAGTCGGCACAGATCACAACATGTATCGGAACCATTTGAATTATGTAAAATGCTATCTTCTTAAAGCAAAGAAATTGTCAGTCATACTAAGTAATACTATTATAGACATCATAGGTATGAGTCTAATGCACAGAGTTGTGCAATGACTAGCAGAGTTGTGATATACTCATATTTATAGGACTGGGCATTTATTTAAAAAATAATTGATATCGACATTCAGAACCTATAATCGATCAAATTTTTCCACGGTCGATTTTTTTTCAATTACTTTTCCTACAACGTGTGAAGTCACATGACCTCACTCTGTTTTATACTTCTGCAGCCACTTTGCAGCCACATCTGATCTCTGGTCAAGTAGGATGATGGACTCATTCTTGAGCCTTACTTTGCACTTCATTGACGATGATTGTAAGCTGCGTCAGAGATGCCTTGAAATGGCAAATTTTCCATTACATTAAAATTATTATTTACATGAAAATATTTGTTTACAGTAGATGCAAGAAATGCACTGTTTACAATACTATTTACAGGATATACAAGTTATTTTATTTAGACGAGATACTGCTTATTTTCTACTTTTAATATGAAAAAACATTGAAAATGATTTAGTTTGCTTGCAAAAGTGCAAGACTTTTTTTATAAGAAAAAACTGACTGTTCGTTTTAGGCAACGTGTGTTTTAATTTTAGTTGTTCAACGTTGATGTTCAATAAATAATCATAGATGGTAGATAGTGTGTGTTTTCTTCAACTATTTTAAAATCAAGTAATGCACCCTTCATTCAGAAATGTCTTACTTGTAATAAGTGAGCATATTTACTGTACAAAACATGTCAGTGAACTATAAGGGCAATAAAATAAATAAAATAATCGTTCAGTAATCAAGTCAAAATGTTCAATTAATTGAGATTTAGATTTTAGGCCCAATCGCCCAGCCCTACATAGTTATACTTTTAGAGGTATATGGTATATATTAGGTATACGTATATGGGTGTATGTTTCTGTTTCAGTTGACATTATATCAAACATCTAATAAAAGATGTACGGGACCTTAAACGCCTTCAAACTAAACTTACGAATTTAGAAGTTTCAATCTCCTTTGGCCTCCTGTAATGTTTAAGTATTAAGTCAGTGGTTGGAGACCTCATTGACTACCTCTGAATGTGATTGAGAAAAAACTTAATGTTTTAGACCCTGTTAGCATCTTTATTGATCAGATCTACAAAAAAAAAATGCTTCTTAAGCCCTGCTGTCAACATTCAACCAGTAAGTCTCGTCTTTGTGTTAAGGAAAAAGCATTTAGGAGGTTTGCTGAACAAAATTTTGCGAAGCCTTTTCAAGCCCAGCGCTATTATTACAGGTGTAGACAATACTGGCCAAAAACACACACACCTCAGGAGCCACAACTAATAATAGCGAAGGGATAATACCTGTCAGAGTTGTTTGTTCATTTGCTTTATATTACCTTCAGGGTATATGACTCTCTGTTTGTGCACGAGGAACATTTCATTTTCTTTGCTCGACAATTGAATTCACCCCAACCTCGGCGCGCAACAGCAATGTCATTAGCTATCAACAGCATTAGTTTTCATGATGAGTGGCTTTTTCCCCTGCTTTAGTCATCTTCCTCCCCTCCCCAGAATGCTTTGCACAGCAAGATCCCCAGAATGTGATGACTTGTTTAGGATATATGCGAATGCGAATGAATTCATTTCGTTAGCGAGATGCCGCCGTTTTTCGTTTTCAGGATCTCCGTGTGTGAATTATGACATCCGACGACAAGAGCTTTAGCATTTAGCTTAACAAACACTTCATTTTTAAAGGAACACAACATTGTTTCATTATTTAGTAGAGCGTTTGTGTTGAGGTGCCATACCCGACAGATGGCGTGCACTGGATAGAATGTACTGGAGAGGATTAATAACTGGATTGCCCCACAATGCAATTCACGAAGAACATTATTGTTGTGTTTTCAGCCCGTTGCCCCCCCCTATGAATCTTATCTTAGCTAAAACACCCCTCTCTCAAAAAGCCGTGGACAGACTCGACTGGCTAATGGGATTGCTAATCCTTAGTTTGTTTCTGTGTAAATCTTGCCGCTGATGGAGACGACCCTGCCCTTGTAAATAAAAGCGATTTAGCTAGTAAGAACTCAACTGTCATGTTAAAGGAGTAAGCAATAATAAGAGCATGCTAAATCTTAGAGTTTGGCAGCTAGACTCGGCACTTAAAGTAGTATGATATGCTTTAAGTACATTAGTGTTTTTGAGGTCAATCTGGTATTTAGAGGTCGTCGTGTTAGACTTGGGCATTTTGGTCATCTGACATTTGCTAGCTTTTAGATTCTTTAAATCTGTTTGAGTCAGTGACGAATATTAGTGTCTTAGATAAATAGAAGGAAAGTATTATTATATATTTATTATATTTTTTCCCTTTTTTATTTATTTATTGACTTATTTTTCACTTATTATTCAGTCAATTCCCAATACAGTTCAACTAAGATATAGTTATCAATACAATTGTTTAATGTTTCATATCCTGAACTAATTATCAACTACATATTTATTTATAATGTTTTAAGTGCTTTCATTTGTGTTGCATGTATAAATTGCATTTTTTAAAAGATCGTAGTGTAAAGGATCACAAATCTTATGGTTCGGATCACATTATGGTTTTTTAGTCACGGATCAGACCATTTTTCGGATCAGCCAAAAAATGGAGGAGACAAATGTAATTTGCTTTCCATTTATTAGAAAAATAGTACTGCAAGAACCTTTTGGTTTTAACAAACAGAACTAAGAACCTGTAATTTTATTAAAAATAAAATGAAGAAATAATCAGCTGAATAAAAATTATTTGTAAAATATTCAATACTGTGAAAAATTCACTGTTATTTCTACTGTTCTTGTTATTTCTACTGTTCTGTTCTTCTTGTTTTACTGCTAGATTTATCATTTTTAAAGAATTATTCAGTGGCATATTTTTGATGGCGGGTTGTTGCAACCTACTGGTTAAATCATGTAATTGCTGCCTACAACTTTCATTTTTGAGGGTCAAGTTAAATGCATATGATGGTGATTTTAATCTTTACTATAAACTTGCTTCTGTGTTATTTGACTTTTTATAACTTCATAACTTCATAACTAACTAAAGACTAAAGACTGAATCTCTTTCTTACACAGATTTGAATGCAACGATTCAAAGGATTAATAAACATATTTAACTCACCATCAGTTATAATTTATGTTGAGTGGGTGTTGAGATCCCGATCTTTTACTGATTAATTATGCAGCTTACACTGAATGCATTGATGCAGGCTAAACAAGTAGTGACAGAAAACAGCTTTAATAACCTAAGAAACCCACAACATCCCGAATAACCTACCACAACTTTTTCCGTCATCGTTATAATTTACAGGAAAGCCTAAATGCTTTCATACATGTCATTTAAATGACGTGAGAGGCGATCTTTCTGCAATCGTTACAAATTTAGAATTTAGTAAAAATTTAATAATCCATGGGTCACGTGTGTTCAGAACCATGGGTTGTGTCCTCTGCAGTGTTGTAATTGCTTTTATTTTATGGTTAACTGTCATTGGATGTCTTATTTACATGTAACTCTGACTTCTGTAATTGCATTTCATTTTGTTAATGCTTTACATTTTGGACTGGACAACAATAAGACAAGATGTCCTCTAGGGTGATGGGTGGGATTCTGTCAGATAATGAAATGTGGTGTCCTTAAACACAAGTGGATAATCAGATTCTAATTAACATTGACGTTTTAGGCTACAAGACACTAAACCATGTCAACACCACAGTGGAGATGTGGACAACTCCCTGTCTCTGCAAACTAAAATCACCCCAGTGTGACACAAAGACATCTCGGCCATTTGCTGACCTAACAGGAGCTGACTTTCTTGGCCTCTCTTCCTTGAACTCACGTTAGGTCCTTTGGGCCACCCTAAACAAAGGGTGTCAGGTGACACATGTGTTTGCTTCAGCTCAAATATCCGTATTGTAGTGAATTTATTTGTGTTGGATTGTGGAGGATCATACCTTGCCATTTTTATATAAAGTACATATGCCTACCAAGGTTATTTTAGTAATCAAAAACTAAAACAAAGACTACATTTTTGTTAACTGAAATAAAATTTACGATAAATGGAAAACAAATATAAAATAACATAAATATAGAAAATAAATCAAAGTTTTCCGTAAGAATCCGTAAGTAACCATTATGTTTCATAAAAATGACTTGCAACTGTTAAGAGAATTACCTGTAGATGGCGCTTTTACAGACAAACATTTCTTAATTTGCCAAAAAAAAAACAAAACAAAAACAAAGGGTGTCAGGTGACAGGTGTGTTTGCTTTAGCTCACATATCTATATTCTAGTGAATTTAATTTGTATTTAATTGTGACGCATAATACCTTGCCTTTTTATATAAAGTACATGTGGCTACCAAGGTTATTTTAGTAAATGAAAACTAAAACTATGACTACATTTTCGTTAACTGAAATAAATCTCACTATAGACCATTTTGAGGGATGTAAACAATAACAATGGTCCTTACATATTTCCTGTTATACATTTTTAATTTCCATAGCTTCTGGGAATTCAAAAAGCTTGACATATAGATAAATAATGTTATGATAGCTGTTTTAACGCAAAGTTCCTATTGGATTTTTTTTACAGTTATGAAATGGTTTGGCATTAAACAGGAAATGTTCATGGGCCAATGGCATCACCACGTTGAAATGGTCTGTAAAAGGATAACATAAATATAAAAAATAAATGAAAGTTTTCCATAAGAATTCGTAAGTAATCATTATGTGGCGTTCTGTTAAGAGAAGTACCTGTGGATGTCACTTTTATAGACAAACATTTCTTCGTTTGCCAATCCCCCCCCCCCAAAAAGAACAACATAAATTTGTCATGTTTCAATATTAAATATGAAGAAGTTTGTCTGATTTCTTCAAAACTTTTTCTTTTGTTTGTTTTAGTTACGTTTGCGTATGGATTTGGATTCAGTCTCTGTTCAAACAATTGTTTTATTTGAATTGCTAAGTGGTTAACAATTTAATTCCAAAGAGGTTTAACTCTACTTCAACTAAAATTGAAACTAAATATATAAAAACTAAAACTAACAAAACAATTAAAAAAACAAACTAAAATGAAACAGAATTGTACAGCAAATTTTAAGAATTAAAATGAAAACGAATCTAAAAGTGCAAAACTATAATAACCTTGGTGTGTACGTAGCGCAGTGGTGCGTATAACCTGGTGTTCATAAGTAAATGTGGGTGTTGCTGATGAACTCTGTTTGCTTCAGCATGAGTCTGTGCATGTTCTGTTGGCAGAGCTGCAAAACCTGTTTGAGACGGCGCCAACATTGCGTGTCTGTTGAAGAGGTAATTGATAGTCTGAGAACTGTTTTTACTGCAGGTACATCCACCCCGCAGCCACGGCGGGGGGTGCGGGGGCGGGTGTATGTAGCAGTGAGAGCAGAAGGGTGAAAATCGAAGAGCACCAAGTGGGAAAAGGAGGTCTAGACAGTGTGGAAGAGGCGGGAGATAGATAGCAAAGGAGTAGATGGATGACCCAAACAAGATGGATTTTATGTCAGGTTCCGGACAATCTATTTCATGCGACACATTACAGTGTCGACATGTCGCGGCCAAGCAGATGGAAGGATTTCTATTTTTGCCAGGTAATGGCTGCAATGTGAAATAGTCTTTACCCTCAAGATTCACAGCTTCTCAAACTGAAAATAGGAAGGATGTTGTCAGATGTCGGCTGTCAACCATACAGTCATCTCTTTTCCAACAGCACTGAGGTCGTCAAGGTGAAAAATAAAGCAGAATCATTCTTTGATATTCTTACTGATGAAAAAATGCATTGCTGAGTCCACACTGCACACTGGATGATTGTAAGAATCCTTAAGAATTTGAGTCACTGATTATACATTGATGCTAAAATTAGGCTTAGTCCCTTCATTAATCAGGGGTCATAACAGCAGAATGAACCACCAATTTGTCAAGCATATATTTTATGCAGTGGATGCCCTTCCAACCGCAACCTAGCACTGGAAAGAACCCATACACTTCTGCATTTACACCCACACATACACTACGGCCAATTTAGCTTATTCAATTCACCTATAGTGCATGTCTTTGGACCGTGGGGGAAACCGGAGCACCCGGAGAAAACCCACACAAACACTGGAAAAGCATGCAAACTCCACAAAGAAATGCCAACTGACCCAACTGAGGCTCGAACCAGCAATCTTCTTGAGATGAGGTGACATCGCTACCCACTGTGCCACCATGTCGCCTAGGTTAATTTGATGAGTGTCAATCTATACTCTTGGTCTGGAAGGCCAGTGTACAGCAGACTTTAGTTCCACCGACCTTAAAAAAAACATGGATAGAAATTTCTAAAATCAGATAGACATTAAATAGCTGGTTCAGGTGAGTTTGGTTAAGGTTACCTTACGCAAGACAGAGCATTTCCTATGCTTTTTTTTATCTGGGATAAAAAAAAAAGGCCATATCGCCCAGCCCTATTTTATAGTTTTGTAATTGCTTTCATTTTACAGTTGGCTGTCATTGAGTATCACATTTACATTTAATATTTAATATATATTTGCCACAGAGTTGGAGAAAAAATTGATTTGCACAAAAATGGAGAAGACTTGGAGTATGCATATAAAGCTTGTTCTCTGTAGCAGCCTGCCACAAACACTTGTTATCGCTGTTACGTGACGTAGTGATGCCTGCCAACAAGTTGACTGATGACATCATACTTTCACAAAATATACAGATTAGCTGATCACACAAAAACTAACAGACGTCATTTTCAGATTTGTCAACTGTAGGGTTTAAAAGCAAATATGGGTTTCATTCTCCCGAAACACCAGAATCCAACAAAACTATTCAAAATTGTTGTATTCAGCTAAACACGTCTCTGTGTAAACAAGGCCTAAGGCTAGAGCTAAACTCTGCCCCACAGCAGCCCTATAGGAACTGAATTTGACACCACTGGACTTCAGTAGCTGACCACTGTGTCCCAACCCTAATACACATGGCAGGAATCTCACAGTGTGCTTGTGGTTGTCTTGTCACCTGAGTGGACATTTTAGAGGTAAATTGATTCAATGATCTCTCATGCCATTGTTTTTTAGTCACTCCGCTTCCTTGCAGCACATCAGCCAAATTTGTTTGGCAGGTTGTTTATTAGGTATCATTTTGAAAGTGTTGTTAAAATTTGAGCAAAAGGTTTTGTGTTTTGTCTCAAAGTGGACCTCTTCTATTCCGCTGTCAGGGAGGGAAACGGTGTGGCAATATAAACCCATTTTGCAGAAAAGCACATTGACTCTGCTTTGGAGAAGGAGGCCATGGTGGCTCTTTTGATCTCGCTCCTTTCAAGTGAAACCCTGGGTAATTTGCCTGTCGCGGTCAAAGTGAGTCACAAGCTGTCAGAGAAACCCTTTATGCTGTGGAGAGTTTCAGTGAAAAGCAACTATCAGGCTAATCCTTCTCTTCTTCCTCTCAGCTTCGCTGTGCACTGCCCTGTTAGTTAAAACCATCGCCAAGTTGGAGTAAAAGAAACTAATGACTTCATCCACGTGAAATACGGGAACAGAACACTTTCCCATACCTGTCGCTCTCACCGGCGGGGAAGCAGCACTACAGGTTCCTACGATTCATCCCTGAATGCTAATGGACCTGCTCAGCTTGCCTCCATGTTGGGTTCTCTTCAGAAAGGCAGCTAATAACCCATATCTGCCAGCATCTTAGAAGCCGGGCCTCATTTAAATTCTGTCCCCTGGTTACAGACGTGTTCAAGAAGCAGCCACTTGCCACCTCACAGGCCTGTGGTTTGTTGGTTTGTCTTGGACGGGAAGTCTGTTAGTGCTTGAATTAGCCTTGTGCTCTCATGGCAGTCGTCCCTGATGTCTGCTGCCCTGTGACATTGCCTCTTCCTCCTTCCCGTCGCTGCTTGCTCTTTTACATTTTAAATCCGAAGCCTCACGAGACTGTAGTGGATGTGCCTCCATCTGCCACAGCTGTCTGTTGTTGAGCTGAGTGGTGGAAACGAAGAGAGGCAACAGATCCCCTTTGCCTACACCTTTAGGACGACAGGAAGCAGAAGTTTGGGGGATGAATAATGGTTGGTAGGGGTGGGAGAAAAAAAATTGATTCATTGATGCATCGCGATTCTCTCCAATTCAATTCATGTTTATTTCCATAGCGCTTTAACAATGTAGATTGTCAAAGCAGCTTAACATAGAAGTTTTAGTAAATTGAAACTGTGTCAGTCCAGCTTTCAGAGTTAAAGTTTAGTTTAGTTCAGTTCAGTGTGGTTTAATTTTTACTGCTAAAAGTCCAAACTCTGAAGAGCAAATCCATCAATGGGCAGCTCCACAAATTCCAAACCAAGCAAGCCAGTGGTGAAAGTGGCAAGAGAAAAAAAGTGGCATCAATTGACGAAAGTGAAAAAAAAAAACCTTGAGAAAAACCAGGCTCAATTGGGCACGACCATTTTTCCTCTGACCAAACTTCCTGTGCGGAGCTGCAGTCTAGGCGCCGGAGGCTGGAGAACACTAGACTATATCGATTCTGAATCAATTCTCAAAGGTTCTGAATTTATTCTGTATTCAAACTATATTGTAACTGTGCAGGAATAATGGCCGCAAGTTAGTAACAGAGAAATGGTAAGCATTGACAGATAAATGAATTAGCTTAATTTGGAAAAAGATGGACACACTTAAGAAATGTGGCTCTGCGCTTCTTGTCCGGTGTCCACTGTTCCAATGCTTCCCACACTGCACTTCTTGATGGTACGCAACCTGTTTAGAATTGCAACAAATGTGGACAGGGTGGCATTAACATGATGGATGGATATTGACTACAGCTGAAGAGTATGTTACTTGCAGACTGTGAATGCAATTGAAAGTGTTTCAAATGAATGAAGTATTGTGTACTGCATTTTAAAGCTAGTTCTCTGTGGCTCTGAACTAAATGCAATTCCAATATATTGTTTTTAAAATAAACATTTTTGCTTTGAAGCCATCTTTACGGTAATCCGACAAAAAAAAAAAAACAACAACAAAAAAACGTTCTTGGAATAAGTACCTCTTGTTCCTTTAAATTTCTCTTGTTGGCTTAGCTTTTCAATGTTACACTGCACTGTCATACACAGATTCCATAAACAAAAATCAAAGCATAGACTCTCAAATTCAAGGTGGAATTATAAAGTTGCAAAGATGTATTTGCACACCTGAATAAATAGGTAAAGATGAAGGTTAAGAGTCGTTTTGAAGGTGACGAGGTTAAGAGTAATTTTGAAATCAGATCATGGCCCCTAAATTGGGATTGAATAATGAAGTCCCCAAAAATTCCCTCCCCACTGGTTGGTCATCAGACTTTCTTGTTTGAAAGTCCTTGAGTCAACCTAAAACCAGATAAGGAGTTTCTCCACTGCTTGATCCAGCTGCGTAAATGGATGTGTTGGACCTGTGAAATATCATTTGCGGTATTTACTGCATAATTACAGAAGATAATAAGTCCCAGGTGAACCTGTTTTCCCATGACGATGCTCCTGTTTTCATCCTTCAGAAAGTTCCCCCTACTGCTTGATGCAGTGTATGCTAACAGGCCTCCTACTGTTAATCCCATCTTTGTCTTAACACAGAAAAGGACTTACACTCTTAGAAAACAATGGGTCTTGCATCCCTTCCAGCCAAACAGAGGAAGTTCACACGTTATCAAGAGCATTTTTTTACACAAACTGTGACCAGAAAAGCAGCATTGTGAACCAAATTCTTGCCCCACCTGAGCCTCTACAAAGGATTGTGTTTCAGGGCCGGACTCAGGTCTTGAAGAAAGCCACCTGCATTTGTATTTGCTAACATCAGGCTGCATGCCAGTGCTCTGCTGCTCTCTTTAGAGCCACTTTGTCTGAAGATTGATTGGGTTCTAAGTTTTCAAATAGCTGTTCGACTTTGCAGCTCCCGCTCTCATGCTGCGTGTCTCATACAATGATGAAGGACTTGGTATTGATGATTCTTTACGAGTGAAATATCTCTTTCTTGTGGTGAAATTCCTGCTCAGAGGTTTGTTAATCTCTTACGATGGCTTGTTCTGCTGAAGGAAAGCTGTGATAAATTGACCAGGCGCCTTGAACTTTTGGCCAATGGACAGACATTTGGGTGAGTCGAATGGAAACGAGTTACAATGATTTTGCATTAGGAAGATTGAGCCTTTTTGGTGGTTATGGTTTAGTTTGATATGATGAGTGGACTGTGTTTTGCATGCTTCTTTTTAAATCAGTTATGCTTAAATTGACAATATTTAAAGTCACATTAATGCATTTAACCAATGTCCTTTATCAGTGTAAGGTCATAAAAAAAAAAACGTTTGCACAAACTGACCAACTCAGCAAGATTTTTGGACATTATTGGAATTTCGTCCTGCATAAAATACCGTAACCAGCATTATTTCAGTTTATTGCACTTGTGTAATATGCAACAGGAAAGTGTCTTTACAGCAGATTTAAGTACAGCACATACATCCTTATATACTGTAAAAAGTGATTAACTACTTTAAAAAAGTAAATGCAAATGTTGTCTTAAATGCAAGAAGTTTTTACTTTAAAAAACGTCAGTAAACCCATTGAAACCCATTGACTTAAGTATTATAATTATAAACATAGTATGTTCACTTAATAATTATAAGGCAAAGAGTTTGCTCTCTTAAAGTCAACAAATTACTTTTTACAGTGTAGAAGCGATGTTTTGCACACTTTGACTGACGACAGAGGTGACCAAACTCAGTCCTGGAGGGCCGGTGTACTGCATAGTTTAGCTCCAACTTTCTTCAACAAACCTGCCTGGAAGTTTCTAGTACACTTAGCTTGATTAGCTGGTTCAGGTGTGTTTAATTGGGGTTGGAACTAAAATATGAAGGACACTGGCCCTCCAGGACCGACTTTGGGCACCCGTGACCTAAGCTGTTAGTAAAATACTTTCTCATTTTGTGTGGTCGCATAACAATGGTACATTGACCAAATGACCAAAGTACCAGATAATACCTGCCATAAGTATAACCGCATTCACCATGGGGAGGCGCTTTAATCACTCTCGTAAGAGAATTTTGCTTTTACCATCCAAAATAAAAAAAGTTATCCAACATGTGCGCCCAATAGCTCCGCCCTTTCCGCTACGTGAGCAAAGCTGCGGTCGTTGAGTGCGTGAAGTGTCCATCATTACACACTTCACTTCATTCTGAGTGCATCATCCGGGTAAATAAAGTGCACTTATTATTTTTAGAGTTTTCAGTGTGAAAGCACTACTTACACTATTTATACTACAAAATGGCGTAGAATAGTGCATAAGTATGCGATTTGGGACGCACCTATAGAGTCTGTGCAAGTTTCCCACTGACATTCTGGACTGGGTGTTTAATGCTTTGTTTATCATCAAAATAATGTTTAGAACAAGTTGTATTACAGGTAGCTTTTTTGCAAACACAGTGTCCTAATAACCTTCCCAAATATATATATATATATATATATATTTTTTTTTTTATATAAACATTTTTGCTTTGATAACATTTGTTCTTTGTTAAAAGGTTATAAACAGCTAGACAGTTTGTTTTATAGAATTGCTCTTTGTAATTTAGCATTTCAATGTTTCATTCAGAACGTGTTTATTCTAAATTTAGTTTTGTTAATAAAATTATAAATTTCTAAGATGGCATCTTAAAATAAGCCAATTGACATGTAAAATGGAGTACTCTGAGTGTAATACAGATGCTTAATTTTTTTTAATCACCAGTTGGAAATAACCTGCTTTTTTGCAAACAGAGTTATTTGCTTATATTTTCAGGTTGTTCATTTGCATGTAAACCAGTAAAACAGGCTATTTCAATAAACTAATTATTGATGGTTATCAGTGTATTGGTGCAAATGTAAACATTCTCACAGTTTCTGGAATACCTTTTCTCATAAATGACATCATAGCTTTAGAGTGAAGCAGCATAACTTTTAAGGTTTTCATTTTTTGTTTTATTTACACTTTTATTACTTTGACATGTGAATATTATTTCTTAAATATTGTAATATGTATATAATATGGAATGACACAATGTATATTGTCCTAATAGTGTCTCATGCGGAGATGAATCTCAGAAAACAAAGATAAAACAGGTACACACAGGGCATCCAAAACGTAGTTGAAAACAGGCATAAGGTCAAAAACAAGGCAGCAGTCAGAATATAACAAAATAACAAAGCTAAGATCAGGAACACTGCAGGCAAAACAAATCTAACACATGATGACTTCTAAGAAAAACTCTGTCCTGAACTGGACTATGTGTGGTGTAAATAGTCCAGATGATCAGGGATGACGGAATTCAGCTGTGTTTGAGTCATCAGTGGTGAACAGCAACAGGTGTGTGTGGAATGGCATGATGGGAATTGTTGTTCATTAGTGTAATATGTGTAATTCATCAGTGATCTGCCAGGAGTGGATTGGTGGTGATCATGACAAATCGCCATGAAATAAAAAAGTCAAACATTAGCTTGTATTAAATACTTTATTATAGAATACTACAGTATAAATTAATAAAATACATAGTTTTTCTTAACCAAAATGTAGCAATTCAAAATTACAAAGTGTACTGTAATACCATTAAAAACAAAGAAAACAGACACACCTTTCAGGCTGTCTGCATTGTCCAAAATATTTCTTAATGGGTTATTGCCATTTCTTTGTTCACGGCTTGGAGTTCACTTTTGATGGTCGATAAGTCATCGCCTATCATGGACCGTAGTTCAGAGCGAAATATTTCTGCCAGATCCTGACGTAACGATGAGATTATTTCAATTCCAAGAGTCTGAATGTCGCATGAAGCCGTGTCAAGCTCAGTCCGTTGACCCTCCGCGGCTATATTATGTTCATCTGAGGATGCGTTAGCTGTTGCAGGTCGCTGTTGCGATGGCTACGCATTAGCCCCTTTATTGTCTTTAGTTTTAATCTTTTCATCAGGATTAGTTTAAAATTAACTCTATTAGGCACAATTATTTGCAGGCACTGCAGGACCTATTAACAAACATGTCCTACTCCATAGCTCACCTAACCGGAAGTCACTGTGTCTTTTGTTTGAGGGGCTATTGTATTCATATTATAAGATTCTACATTACAGTAAAAAATATTATAGGTGTTTATAATTATCTTTTACAATAAAATGATGTTAGTGTTCCTGAAAATATGCCAAACTTAATTTCCATCAGTGGTATTTCTGGTACTACAACGATTTTGCTTCTAAAAATTCAGATCTCATATTTAAGAAGTATTTTGTCCTAATGAAGTGCTTCATTGTCAAGGTGTGCTTATTCAGTCTCACGCAGTATTGATTCAGGTGTCGCAGGTCTCTGTTGACATATCTTCCATTTGTTTGTGTGTGGATTGAGCGCCGATGCCGGTGCCGAGGGTAAAATTAGCAGACTGTGGGGCGTTTTACAGGCATTGTGTGTCTGTGTTGTGTACGTAACACTGTCGACTTAGATTGAGATCACTTTGTGTTCAACTGCAGGTTTATAATCGGCAGTCTTCAGCAAAGAAATAACCTGTTGCAGTTGACTCATTCTGTTGGTATATTTTTGTGTTTGTTTTTGGTTTAAGAGGTAATTGGATGTTGAAGCGTTAGCCAATAATTCAGACTAAAGGTGAGCCCAAGCCACTGTGTGAGGCCATGAGTCTCTGCATTAGCTAACTAAATGATTTATTTTCCCAAACAAAACAGCTCTAGCTCTTTGCATATAATACATTTACACCTGTGACATCAGTAATAAGTCAAACAGTGAAGCCTTTCTTCAATGCGTGTTTGGATTCTGTTGAATTACCTTGCAACTGATTTGTGGCTGCAGGATGGAATGAGAGGACTTTTGGTAATCTTCACAATATGACAGTAAATCTCCTGGTTATGTCTTATTCAGAGAGCTTTTGCTTCTTTTATTGCCATTTAGATTGAATAAATGAGAGTGCTGTCACCGCATCTGATGCCATCGCTCTGTAAGCCAAATATGATTGCAGGCTCATGCCTTGACAGAAAGGTCTGAGGGAACATTTGGTCATCCACTCACAAACGAGTCTCGTCTATTTATGTCTCACGTGTACTGTTGCCATGTCAATACTCCAGGCCTATACATTTGTTCAAATGTGTCATATTACATTTCGTCCCACTGTACTTGAAGGCTTAATGTAATACTTTAATGTAAATAGAGACCTTATCATAGAGATTTAAAAAAATCACTCAGGGAAAGAGTTTAAATGTCAAGAATGATACGCCAACGGATGTGGGAAATATTTTAGTCATCTTGGTTTGGCTAAGGAAAACCACCCCTATAACTAGGGATTTAATGTACTGAAAGTTGAGTTAAATTATTGGGCAATGGATGATTAGGGCTGGTTAATGTGAAGAAAAAAAAACTAATACAAAAAAAAAATCTACAAATTGAAGATGATGGCTTTTAAGATTTTTAATAGTAGCTACAGTAAAACATTCTTTGTTAAAATTTTTGCAAAACTTACAAAAATTGTTACAAAAGTTATATTATAAGTCAAAGAGTATAGAATAAACAAGATGTGTCAACTATATAGTCAAGTATATAGTAGAATTGGAAAAAATGCAATGGTCAATATGGATGCTCTAGCGGTAGGAAGCCCCGCCTTCTAGTAAAAGAGCCAATCATCAATTATTATAGACTGATGATTCTCCAGGGGAGGGGCTCTGCCCAGACGTGTGTTCTTTACGACAGTTTCTACAGCTTCATTATTATGAACCCTCTGGGGTCACCAAACATGCTGGACTCTTGATAGAATATTGTCAAAAATGGACCATTTCACAAGACTCTTATGACGTGTGTAATGGTCATCATAATCTTAAATCCTTCAAAGTTTTTAATATTTAGATTTTCTTATAAAAATGTATGAACAATTATATGTATGTATTTTATCATCTTTGCGTCAAATTACCGCTTATGCGAGATGTTTCTAATGCAGCATAAATTTAAGGTTCTGTCCACTAAAGTAGGCATCGTTAGCGAGCAAAAGCGTGTCCTCTCGGTAGTAAACAAACAGCTCGCGGTCAGCTCACGTGTGCATCATTACATTAAGACATTTTACATTAAATGACATTTTTAGGGGAAAATTAACTTATAAATACAGTATGTGACTCTTTCAAGAGGTCTTTCGAGGTGTCCATGTTGCTGTGAAGGCTTGTGCAGCCGCCTTTATGCTTCTGTCCTGATCTTGAAAATATAATTGGCTGAATCGTAGAAAGGCAGAATTAAGATTGCGCGAAGTCGAATCGAGATCGCAATCTTTTTTTGATTAATTGTGCAGCCCTAATGCCCATAAACTTGTAAATCAAAAGATCGCTTTGATTTTGGTGGGAGGTTTGCCATTAGGAATAAGCAGGAAATTAACTCAGAAGACCAGCGAGATTGGTGCATGTAAAACCAAGTCAAAACAAAACACATGTAAAAAAAAAGTATTTAAGTAAATCTATACTCTCAGCATTCAAAACACTCAATCTATACAATTTCCGACTTATAATAAATGTGTATTTGTAATTATTATTTATTTTTGTTTATTTTTTGTGGTGCTGTTTTTTTTTTTTTTTTTTTTGTTAGTAAGTCATTAATACTATACTTTTGTACTTTAGTTTGTTTTATCAGAACAAGAAAAATCTTTGCACCAGACAAAAAAATATTTTCCATCAGAGAAAAAAAGAGATGTTGTTTTGATCAAAGATTACTCCATAAAATACTTAATAAAAAGTGACATTTTCATTTGATAGATTCATGAACCTGGACTTGAAATGTTTTATTTTTAATGCAAAAACCATTAGAATATTAAGTAAAGATCATGGTCTATGAATATGTTTTAAAATGTCCTACTGTAAATAAATCAAAACTCAATTTTTGATTAATAATGTGGATGTGCAACTAATTGAAACAGTTTTAAGGTGATTTTCTCAGTATGTAGATTTTTCGTGGACCCTCAGATTCCAGTTTTTTGTTTCACTGCCAAATAGTATCCTATATATCAATGTAAAGCTCATTTATTCAGCTTACTGGTGATGTATAAATCTCAATTTTTGTTTTGTGGTCCATGGTCACTTACAGTTGGCTATAGGAGTGATACACAATATCATAAAATACCCTACAAATGATGTACTTATATCTTGTTAACCATCAAATTTAACTTGATTTCCGATTGCCTTTAACTTATAGTTTCTAAATGTTGCCATTTTATTCATTTCAAAAACTCAGGAAGCTTGTGAGCTGAGCACAAAAGACCTTTACTAGTGTAACTCCAGCATACTGCTGTTTTGCAGCTCAGACCCAAATTTCAAAAGAAAGCGATTCCCACATGAAGTGTAGCGCCAAGTAATTTGCTTACCTTCCAACTTTTATTTGATTTCATCAGATTTACCATCTCCCGTTCGCTCTCGGAGTTATCTCAGACTTGCTCTCAGGTCATATGTTTTATAAACTTGTCAAACGATAAAAGATTAAACTGGACCATCAGCACGGTATAGTTGAAATCACACGCCAGCTCAATCCAAAAGCCGTGGCCCATTCAGTTTATGGTGTCGGACAATTTTCTCCCAACGCAGGTTCGGTTGGAAGGACTCAGCTTTATCTTCCCTAAAGACGTCAATAAGGTTGTCTACACAAGGCCCTGCCATAGATCTCCTGTTGTCTTTATCTCTGGATGGGCCATTAGGGGAAAAACAATCACTGGCGCCGGAGAGCTTGGAAGGAGATGTGCCTAAAGAGTGACAAGGAGAGAGAAGTGCTTATTTATCCTTTGTTAGCAACACAGTGGGCTTAAGGAGATATTCCTGTGGTGCTCACACTGATGAGATTGTCTAGAGGCAGGAGTAATGAGCCTTCGCTTAGTTACGACGCCATATTAGCATGTCACAATGTGGAGTTGCTAGTAACGGCTTGATTCGTAATGTCTGTGTTTGAGGTCAGTAAGACATGTTTTTGAAAGAAATTTATATTGGATGGAATTTATCAAAATTAGCAGTAAATATGTTTATGGTGTAGCAAAAGGTGAAATTTGTTCTTCTGAAATAGCTATTTGGGAAAAAGGGATTAAAACATATCAAACTTTGAATAAAAATGTTAGACAACACTAAATCAGCATAATTAAATTATTTTTGAAGAATCACATGACACTGAATATATATATATATATATATATATATATATATATATATATATATATTAGGGGTGAAACGGATCACTTTTGATCTGTGATCCATACGGATCACAACCTACGGTTCGGAACACATGTGACCCGTGGATTAATAACTTTTTGAACTTGTTAATCCAACATTATAACAATTGCAGAGAGATCACCTCCCGCGTCATTCAAATCATGCGTATGAAAGCTATTTGACTTCCCTGTAAGATAAAATGATGACAGAAAAGGTTGTGGTGGGACCTACTTAAATGCTTTCTTTGTCTATTAATTTAAGGGTGTTTTCTGTCACTGCTTGTTTAGCCTGCATTAAGTGTAAAGCTGCACAATTAAACATTAAAAGATTGTGATCTCAGTTCAAACTCGCGCAACATGAACGATAAACGATAATGATTTGCATATGTTTATTAATCCTTCAAAGTGCTGCATTCAAATCTGCATGACAACATGAAGGAATTAAGATTTTTAATTGAAGTGGATTAAACATAAACAATTTAGTTGTCACAAAAAAACCATGAATTGTGTTGTTTCAGCTCATTTTAGACTATAATAAAGTTGACTCAACTTAAAATTTTAAGGCAACAAACTTCAGGACATTTTTGAGTTTACTCAACTTGAATAGAGTTAAGTGCAGTAATTGGGTTAAAAGTTTAATCAACTCAAAATTGCCCTGAAGTTTGCTGCCTTAAAATTGTGAGTTGAGTCAACTTTATTTGTGTAGTTTGATCAAACACAAACATATTTTTTGTTGTTTTTTATACATTTTATTGAATGTTTTCTTGTGCTTTTGAGGTGACATATGACACTTTTGTTGTTCTTGCATTTAACTATGTTTTTGTTATTTTGTCTTGAGCTCCTTCTTCACATACTTTTCCAAAGTGACCTGTAAGCATGAGTGTTAGACCATAAATGTCAGCATTTGTGATCTTGTGATATAAAATGCACTTGAATAACCACAAGTGGCATTTTTTTTGGTAAGATGATCCATGTTCAGATCATAATCCTCAATAATCCCCTGGATTCCCGCTAAAAGCATAATAAATTTGAGTAGTAGCCTAGTTTTCAAAAGCAAAAGCATGACTTTTCAACAGGGTTATGAGATTGATGAGTGTTTGAGCAGAGTTTATTGCGCAGTATCGCTGCTCCTTGGGTAAATCTCACCTAATGTGCATGCTCGCTCCGCTATTGTGGTGTTATCGGTTTATTTACTCGTTCTCTAAGTAACCCCGACCTGAACAAACAAGCCAGGCGTGGTGTAAGATCTTGTTGATTGGCAGGTAGGTTTTAAATGATTGGCTTTTGACTTGGAGGTATGTTTAAAAAAATTTTGTTAATCCTAACAGTGCTTTCAAATGTAGGTCATTCTGGAACCGTAATGCATGTCTTGCTGTTCCCTCCCTATTGCTGACCTAATCAACTGCTCTTTTTTTTGATTCGCCTCCAAAGATACTGAAGGTTTATTATGTTTGCTGTGGTGCTTAAACCCCTCTGGGTGTTTTGGTATAACTGAGCTATGACTCAACATGTACGTCGTCTCTTGTTATTTTTTTACGCACAAACCCTCTTGTCAAAAAAGATTACCAAAAAGCCTTTAGGATGAAAAAAATAAATCAACACACTCTTTAAACACCTCTCTGTTAGGATCAGTTTGTTCATTGCTGTTTTTGGCACCATCTCGCAAACACAGCAGCCAGAAGCCAGGCGTTTCCACACGCATCTGAAATCTGCATGATTGTAATTGGCCAGTCGACACCTCCTCAGGTGGATTTCGTAGCTTGTGTGATACTGGACTTGAGCCTTTGTGGCAGGCAGACGTAGTGTTTTGTGTCACATGTGAAAAGAAGAATGCTTAGCGTACTTGAGTATTTAACACTCAAATAACATGCTTTAAAAGAACCCACTCAAGTGTGAACTGAATGCGGTTGCATTTGTTTTTCAGACACTTTAGACTAGTTTTCTACCTGGTAATAATGTGTTTGCACTGCAGTGATGCGATCACAAGTGGTCAGCTGAGATGCATTACCATTTTCTACTTTCATGTACGGATTTCTGAGAGACTATTTCATCTTTTTTTTTTGTGCTCTACATCACTTTCTCACAAGTGCTTACTGTGATACAAATGAATGGAAATGTACTTTCAGAATTAAAAAATCTACAATTTGAAAGTGAGACTTGCATTTCAGTACAATTGTAAATTGATGTCTCGTTTTTGTGCGCTTTTAGTGCATGTACTGTAAAATCAATATGTTTTTTATTTTGTTGTCTGTAGAAGTGGTCAAATGTAGACAAGCTCAAAAGGTTTCAGCCACTGTTTACACTTGTACTTTCTGTTGACATCAAGCAAATTTTTTTAAATAACTTCTTCAACTAATAAGGCTTTATTTTAGGTAGGGAACAATTAGCTACATTAGCATTAGCTAGTAAAGTTACATTACTGAAAAGGACACTGTTCATATTTCTGCTGCACCACAGTGCGCCATCTGAATAGTTTCATATTAAATAACTTTCAAGAGTTCACACTTAGCTGATGATTGATTATAAAGCGTGTTTGACATGCTGTCCCGGGAGAGAGCCCTAAGCTCATAAGATCCTCGAGCCCGGGGCTCCCTCCCGTTTGCAAGGCGAGAGGGGAGTTTGAGCTCAGGTAGATCTCGAGAACTCCCCTGCTGTAGTAGCTAATGAACAGATAGTGATGGCTTATAAGAAATAACTTCTAACTAGGACAGTGTCTATGCTGCTGATTTAGATTAGTGTTTTTGGACGGTGGGAGGAAACCGGGGAACCCGAAGGAAACCCACATGAGCACAGGGAGAACGTGTAAACTCCACACAGAAATGTCAGCTGGCTTGGTAATGACTATAACCAGTGACGTTCTTGCTGTGAGGCAACAGTGCTAACCACTGGGCCACCGTACCACCCATCTAGGAGAGGAGAAGGAGTAGGGGTGGAAGGGGGGATTCTTCAAAACGAAGATGGCTGTGATATGGAACCTAGGGTATTTATAGTGGCTTAGGAATCATCTGATTGGTGAATCATAAATTGAATAATGCTGGGCCGGCTGCAAGCAATCATAAGCACATGATCCTATCGAAATTAGTTTATAAATAAACCACTTCAAATGTGCACGTTTGGTGTGCGATACTTCAAACTGTCATGTGCGTGCCGTGTTGCGGCCCTATGCAGCGCATCCAATGTGTGACCAGCTTAAGGCTACCAAATTGTTTTTGCGCTGGCAAAAATCGGAGAGATCACAGTTTTTTAAACACTTTTTATATTTGGTGAAGTGCTCACATCTGTTTTTAGAACATCGATTGAGTTTTCGCAAAAATAAATAAATAAATAAATAAATAAATAAATAAATAAATAAATAAA
>CAIGQZ010001336.1:35173867-35184921 GCA_903798205.1 Danio tinwini
TTATTTATTTATTTATTTATTTATTTATTTATTTATTTATTTATTTAAATAATAATAGATTTATTTAATAATATTTTATTAGATGTGTAGGTATAAAATTCTTTTTTTTTTTATTTTAGCTGATCTTTGTCATCTTTGAATGGAAATATTTAAAAGTAATTTAAATATTCATTGATTCCACCCTCATCCGTACTGTAAATTCTGACATTTTATAGCTAAATATACTCAAAGCATCCATGCAATTCATTTTGGTTTTGTTATGACGTATTTATTTTATTTTAACAAACTATAGGTGAAATATTGCTTTTGATCATACTTATAAAATGGTGCACCAAACTTTCGTCTGCTGAAAATCATCGGCTAAAAATAAATGGGATTTTTGATTTTAGAAAGTTCAAAATAGTTGAATATTCCACTCTGTGGATATTCCACTTAATTGCTTATCTATCCATGAACCGCACATGCTCACCAGAGAAGCAAAGTCCACTTAATTATTGTGC
The DNA here is from genome assembly GCA_903798205.1 of Danio tinwini. NCBI lineage: Eukaryota > Metazoa > Chordata > Actinopteri > Cypriniformes > Danionidae > Danio > Danio tinwini. The sequence continues at coordinate 35,174,368 of CAIGQZ010001336.1, forward strand.
TGGCAGGACATTTTTATGTAGTATACTAGTTCCCGCTGCTTGCAATAGCGCTAGTGTGTTATCATTAAAGTGATGCCTCTCAACTTGCTCATGTTTAATCCAAGTTTGTGTTATTTTATAGATAAAAAAGTAAATCAGCACAATGCAAGTTGAGTTTAATTTAAAATGTCCTACACAATTACTATATACTCCTTAATAAAATAATAAAAATATTATAGTAAATAGTTTTTGGTTTCCAGCCAAGTGCATACAGAATTATAATTTCAGTGCATCCCTTATATAAATTCAGTATGTATTTATTTATTTATTTATTTGTTTATTTGTTTATTTATTTATTTATTTATTTATTTATTTATTTATCATTTTTTATCATCTAACATCAAAATACTACTACTACTACTACTAATAATAATAATAATAAAAATAATAATAATAATAATAATAATTATTATTATTATTTTAATTATTTTTATGTTGTCCTCACACTCACCAAATCACTATTTCCCTGCACTCTCTACACACACACTGTCACATCACATCTCCTCCGTTTAAAGCGTTAAGAAAACACGCACATCACTCATTGTCAAAAGTTGAAGTCTCCACATTGTCAAGAATCTCCTTCAAGAGCCTCTAAAACTTGTTGAGGCACTTTGGCTCGTTAATATCCATAAAGCGTTCTTTTTTATGTAATCACAGACATGAACAGCTAATCACATTAGTACAGACTTGCGTTTGAGAGCTTATGACATTTTTGTTGTGGGGAATCGACATCCCCCTGCTTCTCATCAGCGTTAAAGCCTGCTTCTCCTCATCCTCCGCTGACTCCCATCAGAACTCTTTTTTTCCCCCCCTTTGTTCTGACCCCATAATAGTCAATGACTAATGCTCTTTGTTCTCATACAATGTGACCCACACACTTGGCTTGCTCAGGCCTCCAGGATTGGCAACATAAAGCGTGTTTAGTGTCGATCTTCTTCTGTGTTTCGTGAGTCGCTGCTCCAAACAGCTCGTCTCTGGCATTCTTGCAGAAATACGCAACACATGTTCAGCTCATGATGCCTGCAGTAGAGTTCTGGGTATCTCCCTTGAGCGAGTGTGCTTTTGTTTTTTCGTCGTTGTTATAGGCTTCTTCTTGAAGCTTGAACAGCAATCATGTTCAGTCGGCTGTTTGAGTTGTTTGGGAATATTAAGTTGACATTAAAAAGACACCAGTCAATACTACTATAATATAATAATGACAGTTTGGAAAACACATAAGCAAAATAAATGAATAAAATAAGCACTGTTCCTTTAATACAATCAATTAGATATATTCATGAGATATTTCGATGCCACTTGAACCGTGCAACATTTACATAAAGTGTAAAAAAAAAGCAAAAAAAGCTGCATATTTCCTCCAAATTAGCATATCACACGTCTGTATTTAGTCTCACGCGGTATTTTGTAGTTGTAAATCTGCTATGGCGAATTCATTTTAATGAACGCCCCAGTCAAGTCCAGGCACATTTGTGTTCAGATCCCACAAGGGCTGTAATTAAATTTTCTCCTGACACATGGTGTGAAAGTTTAAACGCGGCAGACTTGTAGAAAAGGGCAGAGGTAAGATGTGTGAGCAGCTACGAAGCTGATTAATTTAGTTAGCGTGGGTCAGAGGAGCTTTGACTGTGATAGATGATGTAACCCAAAACGCTCCTCCATTGATCCAGCATCTCGCCACTGATCTCCTCTCCAATCCTACATCGTTCGTCCCCCGGGGGGCACTTAAGCTTTCCTCTGCCCACCCGCCAGTCAATGGCCCAGGCTGTGCCAAGGTGACGGTTGCCCTTTAACTAACAGGCTTCCTCCTCCGAGCTCTCCCAGAGCTGTTTATGCTGGAAGATGAAAAAGACTCTGCAAACGTGAACATACGCACTTTCATTTCATATACGGAGGCAGGACTGGGCTGCTTAAACATGTATGCTGAAGTGTGGGAGATTCTTGGCTTGGTGAATTCTAGGGGTGCTTGATTTATATGGTTGTGGGGACTTTTAAATGTAGAAGTAGAGGCTGTTGCTGGTTGATATTGGTTTTTAGTTCTCATTATTAATGCCTGTTTTTATATTTAACTTTTTTTGTAGTATATTTTGTAATTAATATATATATATATATATATATATATATATATATATATATATATTTTTTTTTTTTTAAGTAATTACACACTTATTTTTGCACACATATATAACTTAAATATAATACAGTTCATTTTTTAACATTTAATTTAGTTTAGTTTTAATTTAATTTAAAAAAAAAATATTTATAATTTTTTTTTTCTTTTATTCGTTCATTCATTTTCTTTTCGGCTTAGTCCCTTTATTAATCTGGGGTCGTGACAGCGGAATGAACCACTAACTTATCCAGCACATGATTTATGCAGCGGATGCCCGTCCAGATGCAACCCTTCACTGGGAAACACCCATACACATTCATTCACTCACATACTGTACACTACGGTCAGTTAGGCTTACCCAATTCACCTATAGCACATGTCTTTGAACACTGGGAAACACAGACATGCCAACTGACCCACCTGAGGCTCGAACCAGCAACCTTCTTGCTGTAAGGTGATCATGCTACCCACTGCACAACCGTGATGCGTTTATTTTATTTTATTTTATTTTATTTTATTTTATTTTATTTTATTTTATTTTATTTTATTTTATTTTATTGCTTCCCTGCAAAATATCTGTGAAATTTAGCTGGACACGTGCAGTGGCCATTTCTCAACTTTTTAAAGGCTCGTTTTGAAAAATCTAAGTAAACCTCAGGCAGAAATCCCATTACTCACTTCCACCGAGACTAGAATATTTCTCCTGCAACTCGTCATCCTCCAGATGAGTCCTCTGAGGAAATTGGCGGGTTAACTCCGATTACGTGCAGGTCATAGCAAATAAAGCAGGCAGATTTATGACCATTTATGTTTGTGTCATAATTGCGCCCTTCGGTAACACCGTTAGCTGCGGTGGCCAGACTCCCGAGGCTCTCTAGAGCGGTCTCGGGCGAACACTTTGGGTTAACCTTTCGAAATAATTTCAATCTGGTGATATTTCATGGCTCCTTAATCTTTCATAGTGCCTGGCCGCCCTGAGCATTCAGAGTCACCCAGAACTTCCTGCAGCTTCTGTCTGCTAGAGCTTTTACCTGCCAAATATCTGAAAAATTTGACCGTTTTTGCTTCGAATACTTGATTGGTAGTGGGCTGTTTTTTTTTTTCTCGTTTAGAAAAAGTCTATTCCGGACTTGCATGCAAACTTCACTGCAATGATGTTATAGTGCAAATTGTCTGAACAAAAAACTAACAGAGGCCAGAGACATTGAAGACAAGGTACATGCTGCATTAACTTTGACTAATGTATCAAATATTGGTCTTCAATTTCTCCATTTATGCAAGTTCATGAAGTTTTTTAAACAAAAAGATTGTTTGCATAAGACTTGCTTTTGGCCAGTTTTCATTATACTTGTATAGGCGAACACTTTCATTTTCTGTCAGCTTAGTCCCTTATTTATCAGAGGTGGCCACAGCAGAATGAACCACAAACTATTCCAGCATATGTTTTATAGGGCTGTGCAAAAATATCCAACCTCAAGTATCAATTCCAAGTTGTGCCAAACAACCTCTTCCTCCGCTCCTGTAGATGTCGCTAACTCGCGATCAACAAAACAGCAATTAGTACGCTATCAGAAGTAAGCAAGAGTGAGCATGGCATAAAATATAAAGGTGCCACCAGCTTTTAGAGCTGACATGTGGCTGCACTTTCGTTTTAACGCTATTAGGGTTGGGTCGATAGACGATGCCATTGTCCATCGCCGATGGCCTATAGACATCACAATGCTGAGATGGCATTACTAATCCTCCGCCCCACCCGCGTCCATGTTGCAAACCCGCTCGTGAAAAATACACACTTAGGCTCCGTTTAAACTAATACAGCTTAGTTTTAAAATAGCATTTTAAAAGGAAAATGATCCACGTCCACACTGGCGTTTGTTTCATTTAGCATTTCTGAACAGCCCTCCGTCCGCTGAAAACGCATATCACATGACCACACACACACACAGCCACACACACATACACACATAATATTACATACAATAAATATTGTGATGTAATATTTTGTATCACAATATATTGTGATAAATTGTATCGTGACCCATGTATCGTGATATGTATCGTATCGTGAGGCCCTTGCCAATACACAGCCCTAATGTTTTATGCAGCGGATACCCTTCCAGCCACAACCCAGTACTGGGAAACACCCATACACACTCATACATAATGGACGATTTAATTTATCCAGTTCATCTAGCACATCTGTTCGGACTGTTGGGGAAACCAGAGCAAATACTGGGAGAACATGAAAACTCCACACGGAAGTGCCAGCTGACCCAGTCGTGACTCAAACCAGCGACATACTTGCTGTGACTTGACAGTGTTAACCACTGAGCCACCGTGTCACCACTTATGATATATGTTAGCTTTGTCTGTAAAAACCTTTCTCTAAAGAGTAAACATCTACTCTTAGTGTGCTACAGTAGTCAACGTTTGAAGTGGATGAAAAAAAAGTTTTCAAAATTGTCCTCCTAAGACAAGAATTGGTGTTGTTGAAGAGTTTAAGGAAAACTTTGACGAAAGTTTTATTAATACAATTATTAATACAATGTCTATACATTGTTGCAGTTTACATTACGTTTAAATATTTTATTTCTGTACCTGAATACTGTTTGACACTCCAGAAAACCATACCAATAAACTTTTTTCTTTGCTCGGTTGTATTCATTTTTGCTTGCAATTTGTTTCTTATTTTTTTATCCATGATTCATTCCCCTACAAATACTATGTGATAAACACTAGAACTAGCACAGAAAATAGGTATCAAATTCAACTAATTTGCTTGTAAAAAAACATCTAGTTCAGTTCATCACTAGTTCATGCAAGCGTTTCTCTTGTCGCTTAGCCAGCAGAGAGACCTGGATGGCATTGGCCTATTGTGCGGCTGGTTTGGACGTGCAATGCTCATCATAACAATGGCCTTAAGAGCAGCCAGCTGGAACGCTCAGATCCAGCGCCGGTGTGTGTTTTAATATTGATGGCTCTGTCTAAACAGGAAGGTTTTCTCCGCGAGGCAGAATAACTCCATTGTTCTATCATGAGGGCCGCGTAATGAGCTAGTAACGATATTCCCTCATGATTGCCCGTCTCCGTCTTTGATCCAATATCATGTCGACAGTGGGAAAGACAGATAATGAGTCACGGCTTTGAAGGCTCCAGGATGGGCACCGGTTTAAAGGCATGGAGTAATGCTAAACCTCTACTAAACCGCCTGGTCATATGATACAGCTTACCTCACTTTTTTCTTTTTTTTTTCATTAACTTGTCAAAGACGGAACATTGAGCTAATACTTTTAGTAAAGATAAATGTTTTTATAACACACAAGCAGTGTTAGAACTTTATATAATCTTCATTTCTTTCAGTTCTGAGGGTTTTTTGTCTGTAACACAAATGACCTTAAATATATAATGATTTATAATGAATTATATTATAATGAATTATATAGTTAGAAATATAAAATAATTATGTATATTTTAAAAGACACAGATGGAGTGTGCGAGCTTAGTAGCGAGATTCACTTGTGTTTAATTTTCAGTCTTCTGGGACATTCTACCAGAACCGTACATTTTCACTTATAAAAAAAATGTGACAGGTTTAAAAAAAAATCATACAAAAACAAGCATAAAATCATGCAATTCAATGATAGAACGCATCCTTGATCAGCTTCTCAATCAAATTGTGTCTCTTCCTTTGAGTCATAGCCTTAAAGGTGTAATGCACACATTTTAAGTTAAATTTTATGCAAATGTGACAGGACAGACAGAAACATGGGGACAATTGTAATTTTATTTGTATTATATATTTGTAGCGTTTATTTGTAGAACTTATATTTCATTTCATGTTTTTAATCAACTGATGTGAATGATAACAACTTAAACCTGCTTTCTGAAGTATTTTTTCTCTCTCTAAATAACAGAGTTTTAGCATTACAAAACTATTAAAGCTGGAGGTTCAGTTGGGCTGAGGACAAGAACAATGACAGGGTTTGTACATTTGTAACAAGTGTTTTTAATAAAGAAAAAAAAAATCTGAGAACCAAATTAACGACACATTCCTTTACAGAAAAAATCACAGAAGAAAACCATCAGTTCATTTAGTTCATGGAAAACTTTTTATTCACTGAATTTATGTTTTTATTTAAGGGACAGATAATGTACATTTCTGGTAGAATGTTCCTTCTAAAGTCATATTACAACTTATGATGAAAGGACCTAAATTTACAACCAAAACTCAGGGTACATAACACATTTTCTTCTGAAAACTGAAAGCTTTTGATGTGTTTTGGATATTCACAGCAGCATTTGGGGGGCCTGGAAATGAAACAAAAAAGTTTTTGAAAATGATATAGTTGTTTTTATGAATAAAAAAGTAATGTAATGTAGGTTTTATTATAGTAAAACATTAGTAGCCAATTTTTTGTCATCAGATTGATTATCATTAGTATAAACACATTAAACTACATACGCCTAAGCCATGTTTAGTGCAAAAAAAAAAAAAAAAACATTGTTAATTTGTGTTATATTGGTTCAACTACAACAATTTTGTTTATTTAATTTTTTTTTATTCATTAATTTTCTTTTTCGGCTTATTCCCTTTATTAATCAGGTGTCGCCACAGCGGAATGAACCACCAACTTATCCAGAATAAGTTTTACGCAGTGGATGCCCTTCCAGCTGCAACCCATCACTGGGAAACACCCATACTGTCTTGTTCACATGCATACACTATGGACAATTTAGCCCAATTCACCTATAGCACATGTTTTTGGATTTGTGGGGGAAACCGGAGCACCCGGAGGAATACAGACCTTCTTGCTGTGAGGCGACAGCGCTACCCACTGCACCACCACACCGCCCTTATTAATTAATTAATTTATTTATTTATTTATTTATTTATTTATTTAACAATTATTAGTATTTATTTGCAGTATGTATTTATAAAATTTTCATAAGGGTACAAATGTAACTAAAACATTATGTAATTGAGTGCAAAAATAGTGTAGTGTTTATACATAGTCGTATACCCTTCGTCTGATGTGCATCTCTCAAAAAATGTACAACAATGTAGAGTCTGTGATTGGTCAGCTCAGTAATGAGTGTGGGCGGGGCCAAGAGCCGTGGGAGCGGAACGAGGCTGAAGGCTTGAGTGTTAGGCAAGTGTTGAATACTGGGGATGCTTGTGTTGAGTGTTTATAACATTATTAAAGTTTTTGAATGTTCGCCGGTTCATACCTCTTTCTTCCTTTAATAATCGCTAGTTTCAGCTAATACAATAGCATCGCATGCAATTTCAAAAAACCCAAAACATTGACAAAGAAACTCAACACAGTGGAACATTGACTACGTTTACATGGACATCAGTATTCTGAATATTAATTAATCTGAATGAAGCAATAATATGAATAAGGTGTTTACATTAATTGCTTTTGCAGAATGTTACTGTTCATTGTCATTGTCATTCATTGTTCAAAGTCATTACGTCACTATTCGCCGCTAGTTTTTTTTTTGTGTTCGTCATGGCACCATATGTGATTTGGCCATATTAATTTTGCAATAATTTCAGCTGCAGTTAATTTCTTGCACAATGTGTGCAAACAGACGATGGCGAATACAAATTCTCAAACAACAGGCCACCTCTGCCATTTAATGTCACTTCATAATGTCTATTACTTCCAGAATTGTCAGCAAAGTCATTATTTCTTACCAAAAATGTGCTCTCTTGCTTATGTGTCTAAAATAGGACTACTCCACATGTCTTAATCTGATTTCTGTTTAGCTCAATTATGTTTTTATTCACATTAAGATAATAAAAAAATGCTGTTTACATGCTAGACTCTTATTCAGAGTATTGTCTTAATCGTAATAAAATTGTAGTTTTGGTGTTCATGCAAACATACTCATTGTATCCCCACTGCCAACTAGTGTTTCAGAAGTGTTATTGCAGAGCCATGCAGACAGAACTCGGATGTATAAATGCTTACAATAAGTGCAAGGTATACGCCGTGGGGTATCGCACCATGCGGGATGATCAATAAATCAGGCTTTAGTGCTTCTGCGGTAGTTCACGTTGACCGACACACACAAGGAAATGCAATGCGAAAAAAAAAAATCCAACCGCAAACATTTGAATTCAAACCGGATTAGATTTCTCAGAGGATCACAGAGTCTGTCGAAAAACAGCAGGTCATTCATCTATCCCTTTAAGATATTTCTCCAGCAGCGTCTTAGAAGGACAGCCATTACTTTAATGCTCATCACAGAGGGATGTGCATAATTGTGCTCAGAAACACATTCTCTTAAATAATTTCATAACGTTCGAAAGTGGCACACTCAGCAGCAGCCTAACACACTGATCACTTAGAGAACGAAGTCCCACTGCATATCATTTTGCCTTTATTTATTTATATATTTTTTGTTAGTTCCCCACTTATCCAATCATCTATTTATCTATGTTATTCGGCCCATCGAATCTCTCAAGTCCCACGCAAGCAAAGTGTCTATAGGTTTCATTTCAGACAACTTTCGCAGACGATCAGTTCACTTTTGCTTAAAAGCTCAGTTTGCCACAGATGCCAGCGCAGTAGATTCTTAGCAAGAGAGTCGCGCTTGTTAATGAAGGAAACTGGAGATATTGAACTGAGTGCAAAACGACTGGCTTGATGTAGAGTTAATTGAAAGCAAAATCCTGTAAAAGGTCTGAAACCCAGTTAATGGACAAGTTTTACTAAAACAACCGCAGCTGATAGCATCGGACACATTTCCGCTCAGCACAAGAGTGAAAATGATAACTTGCTAATCTATTATTAATAAGAAGGAATGGTTGGCTCCCTGCTTTGCGTATTGATTCTTGTACTCGATCCGGATCGGGTGTTTCAGCGGAGCGGGAATGCCGCTAATTGCTAGTGTCCATTTGTCGTCTTCACTTTAAAGCCTTTTTTTCCTTTTAAAAGCTACATAAATGCTTAAAACATTCCTACGAAAAGATGCAGATGCATTTTGCAACTCAAATCTCCTCTAGGGAAAGCCTTAAATGACCCATTTTGTTAATGGCTGTAACTTTTTTGATGGAAGTAAAACGTTTCTGTGAGTAAAAGTAAAGTTTCCCGTCTTGTCAGGAATTTGGAGCTCACTTAGGCCACATGCCGCCTCTGTCTAAAGCACGACTCTGGTCTGTTGGAAATAAATGTCAACAGGTGTCCGAGGCCACCTGTTCTGGCGCTTGCGGATTTATTGAGTTGGTTAATACAAAAGGACTGGGACAACAGCACAGCCACCTGGGAGGTCAAGCCTGGTTCCTCTCATCTCGTCCTCTGACCTGTGCTCTCCGCACAGTGTCTTTGAGCATCGAGTAACCCTGAGCCCCCAACCAAAGACTCTGTCAATTCACAAACATGTTGAGGGCACAACTACACTATATGCCAATCTGTTGGCTTTTTGAGACGTTTGATGGCTGAACAAATGTTTTAAGAGCACCATATTGTTGCTGGCAATAATTCTGAAAAACAAAGTCCTTAGTTTACTGAAATATTGTGTTTTAGACACAATACATTTTTAATTTTAAATCTTTTTAAAACAGGTCTTAATTTTCCTTTGTTCATGTAAAGTTACCCAATCTGGCCAACACCCATTCAATCACCAACAATCCATTTCAATAAAACGTTAAACTTTTCATTTAAGAATGTAATTTTTAACTCTATTTACTATAATGGTTTAATTAATTAATAACATTTATTTAAAAGTTCTTCATGTATTTACTGCTGAGGAAGCTGACCTTGACAGACTGTTGTGCATACATTTAGTTTATTATAGTTTTTAAAACATTTTTTTTTTTTTAAAGGTTATGTTGAAAAAAATATATATAAATACAACTAGAACTTGCTTTTTTGACACAATATTTAAAATATTTTGCTTAGAATTAACTAAAATATATATTTTTTGTTATTAAATTATTATTATGGTATTATATTTTTATTACATTATTTTAAAAAGTTTAATATGGCAAATAAAAATCTTTTCCAACTGGACCATTTAAAAAAACTCCTTAGTGTTTAGCCCTGTCTAAAATTTCATTCATAATGATCTTATGTCTTTAAGTCTTGAAACCTGCAGAAACCCTGGTTTACGTGTATCATTTCATCACTACACTTCTAACACTTTGGGTTAGATTTGGGAAACCACAATCATTGGTTTGAAAAGTGTCATTTAAATTTAATTATTCAAACAAAAATTGTAATACAATATAACCCAATTTTGGCTTAAATATGGAACAATACATATTCTGGGTTTTTGAAACCTAACATTAGGTTAAATATGGAAAATATAGTGTACTGTACTTTATATTATATTATATTATATTATATTATATTATATTATATTATATTATATTATATTATATTATATTATATTAT
>CAIGQZ010001336.1:35201134-35213309 GCA_903798205.1 Danio tinwini
ATATATATATTATGCATGACCGGTATGCCCCATAAATGGCAGCACAACAGCCAGCAAGAACACGTCAAAGAAACACAAACACAATATTACATTACATTCAAAAATCCAAGCCGTCGACAGTATGTACACAATTTGTAACACTTTTAAGTTAAGTTTTAGTCTGTGAACCTTCATTTAAGAAAAAAAAAACATTTTTCCATTGCCCCTGGAATGGATGTAAGCCATCAGATCCTGCTCTTCTTTTATCTGTACATTAAAGTGCTGCAAAACAAGAGACAAGAACACGATAGCGAGAGTTCAGGTATGGTTTATATGAATAGCAGTAGCTTGTAGTATCGGCTGACCCTTCCCAGCACCATGTGTTAGGTATTACACACATGCCCCCAGTCTAATCTCAGTTAATCGTATTTTTCACCTCCGTCTACAAGCAGACAAAAAAGCTGTTTCGTTATAATTCAGAATTCTCGAATGAAGAAATGATCTGCCCGGAGTCTGTCAAGTCCTCTGGCTCTGTCCGGACTGGAAGAGGAAGAGAGAGGTGCCATATTGAAGGCAGGCAGTTTGGCTCTTTCAGCCGCTTTCCACAGTGAAGTGGATAAGCCGGACGCCCACAGGATCCTGCAGGACAGAATGAACTCTATTTATAGCTCATTGTTCATAGCGAGCAATGCATCATTTGTGTCCTACAGCAATGCTGAGAGACCAGCACAAAGGAGAAGTTGAATGATAATGATGTTCTCTAATGACTTACTAAAGGATGTCCTCTGCGGCACATTTGGAAGGGTCTTGGGAATCTCTGGCAGAAATGCAATCGTCTCATCTTTACTTTGCGGAAATTATATTAGGCGGAAATATAGCCATTCGTTGTGACCCCCTTTTAACCAGGGAGGAACTGTGGAGCTTCCTTTTTCTTTGAGCATTTAGTACCATTCATATCTCTGTTGTCTTTGAAATGTCCCATATTTGTCGTATAAATGAATGTTAATCAGACCCCAGGTTGACCAAGACCCCTATAATCAACCCAGGTTCATTCTGATTACGTACCCCTATATAAATTTCTGGGGAGAGTAAAATACGTCCCAGGAGCTATGTTTTTTTTTTGTTGCAGTTTTTGTTTTCGTGGTTCCGCCAGAGGCTACACTTTTTCAGATTAAGCCTGCTGTTCTCACATAAATCCTCCAGAGGCCGCTGTTGACTGACAGACTAAATGACTGACAACAGACTCAAGTTCGTTGATGTACGTGTCAAGCTACCAGACAAAGTAGTAACAGCGGAATAGCTGACCATATGGAGATAAGTGGTCAGCTGGTATGCGGAAAAGGAACGGCATCATACTGCCCCAAAGCGTTCATTTTAAAGATGAAATGCAGGCATACGCAGCTCTGGCTGCATAATTCGCGATCTCCAGCAACGTATATATGGCTACGTTTTTAGAATGAGCCTACGTTGCCTAAAATTATGCAAAGAGGAAACGGTGGACACAAACAAGTATCAGAGAACATTATATTTGGCTGCTTTCTCTGGGAAAGCAGCCATTGTTTAACATATTTGAGCACTGAACGCATGATTGACAAATTAGAATAGGGTTTCAGAGAGCTGTTTAAAACAAAGCAACTTTCAGTTTGGGTTGTTTGGTTTCGTTTGGTTGAATGCTGCATTAGGGTGAGGGTAGTTTTGTTTTTGGTTTCTTCTTATTGTTTTGTGTGTGTTTTGTTTGTTTGCTTGTTTATGTCATTTGATTTGTATTTGTCGAGTGTTGGGTTAGGGTTGTTTGATTAGGTTGAATGTTGTATTAGGGTTGTTTTGTTTTTGTAGTGTTGTTTTAGTTTTGTTTGTGTGGTTAGTGGTGTTTGATTTAAAATTTGTTTAAATGTTGATTATAGGTGTTTTGTGTCTGTTTTTTGAGGGAGTGTATTTGTTATTTTTTTGTCTTGTTTGATTTATTTTAAGTTATGCTAGGTTTGGTTGAAGTTTAGAGTAAGGGTAGTTTTTATGTTATTTTTAATGTATTTGTGTGATTTGATTTGGTTTTGTTGAGTGTTGTGCTAGGTTTGTTTTGGTTTTAGAGTGTTTGATTTGGCTAAATGTTGTGTTAGGTTTTGCTTTGGTTGAGTTTTAAGTTTGGTTTGTTTGATTTTTTTGTCACTTTAAATGTTGTTTTTGTTTCTGATTTAAACATTCCATTTTTTTTTTTTTTTACTTTGTTTAGTCTAAATGCTGTTTAGGATTAGTGTGGTTTAGTTTAGGTTAGGGTTGGTTAAATGTTCCATGAGGGAGTCATCTGATTTGTTTTGGTTTAACATTTGCTTATTTGTTTGGGTCATCTGATTTGTTTTGGCTTTCTTTTTTGGTTATTATTTGTTTGAGTCATCTAATTTGTTTTGGTTTAACATTTTGGTTAATTTTTGTTTGGGTCATCTGATTTGTTTTGGCTTAATTTTTTGGTTATTATTTGTTTGAGTCATCTGATTCATTTTGGTTTAACATTTTGTTTATTATTTGTTTGGGTCATCTGATTTATTTTGGCTTAATTTTTTGGTCATTATTTGTTTTAGTCATCTGATTCGTTTTGGTTTAACATTTTGGTTATTATTTGTTTGAATCATCTGATTCCTTTTGGTGTTGAGGCTGTTTTGTTTTTGGAATAGGTTTTTTATTGCCTTGGATTGGCTTGTTTGAATGTAGGCTTACGTTTGTTGTGTTTTTTAAGTTTTTTAAAGCTTATCTTTCATCTAGTTGATTGGTTTGGGTCATTTGATCTTGTTTACTCGGTTTGTTGCAAGGTAGCAAAAAAAAAAGGCTGCATTGCTCAAAACCAGCAAGCAATTATATACTTAAGCACACTTCTTGAAGTTGAGTGACCTGGTTTACAAACTTCAATTAAAGTGCTAGAGCTTGCATTCACAGAAATCACTCCCTCCTGAATTCAGCTGGTCATACACAGCTTAGAAATATACGAGTCACCGCGTCTGCCTTTCTAATTAGCCACTTGAATCATAAAGCTAAACAATTAATGTGAACTTAACATAATTGATCCCAATTTTTCTTGTGTGATTATGATTTGTTTGGTTGCTCTAGAAGCACAAACAAGTTGTGTTCCCCCAAGGGCCACGGCTGTATCCGAACACTCCGTCGTCACCACAGTCTGCACGTCATGAGGAAAACCAGCAGGTTTCATTTCGACTTCCAGCCAGCATCCACACCAAGGTTGTGGGCGTTAGTGGCTCACAGCTGTTGCCTGTTGAATAAAAATTTGCCATGCCTCTCTTGTAATCACATTGTGCGGATGCCAACACAGGCCTCTGTGTGAATTCATAATGACTTCGTCTAGCTGCACCCCATTTGCGCTCCTCATTTCTCTGTAGCGGAGAGATTTGACATTACTGACACTCAAGGACTGCAGCGAAGACTGAATACAGAGCAGTTTGTTACATGTGCCTTTTGCATTGTTCAGTTTAATGATTTTCATTCCATTCACTAAATCACAGACCGAACGTATAATTCTAAGCGCATTTGCCCCTGAACTATTTCTGCCGTTTCTCCAGATGGTGAAAAAAGATTCCTTTCTCATTTACGGCCTGTTAATTTCACGCTCTCGTCTCGTTTCTGACTGGCATGATGATGTGTGCGCTTTTATGTAATATATATTGAGGTATTACAAAGACTGCCATGTTTCCCTGAACCCACAGGAATGCACTTAAGTGATGGATCGGTGTAATTTTTTTCTGTACATTGAGAATGCTGTTTTCTTTTTGTATGCTTTCCAAGAGCTTTGTACAGTTTGAAATCTCCTGGAGCTCCTGTCTATCAAAGTGGCTCCGAGCTGACAGTGTAATTGGTAAACATTACTCATATCGACAGTGGATGAGAATTGAATTAGCAATTAAGAGAAAACTGCAAGTTTTACACTTCATAACCCAGTGGATTGCAAGACGTTTAATGACTCTAATTCAAATTCCGTCGATATTTCGTCTTGTGATTTTAAGGACAAAGAATGAACAATTATTGGAAACCAGTTCGTATTGCATTCACTACACTCAGCAACCTTTATTGTCTCAGATTTCTTTGAATTGAGCTGTCGAATCAAATGATCTTATACAGGTCTTTGGGGGAAAAACAGGTTGTTACTTGTTCGCATGTATTGCATTGTACAAGTTTGCTGTCTGTACACTGTAAAAAAATTTTGCTGCTTTAATTTGTTTAGATGATCAAATTAACTTTTCTAGCCATCTCAACTTATATTAATCAAATGGACTAGAATAATAGATAAAGTTTCGCATAACTTTTTGAAACCTGATTAACTTATTAAAATAAGTTAAAGTAACTTAAAAAAAAAAGTTGTCATATCTTTTTGTCATATCATTTTTTTACAGTGTACCTTTGAGTGTACCTCAAGTACCTACCTTGATAAACCTAGTTTTAATTATTATCAAATCAGATTATAGTATACAATTTAGGGGAAAAGTGGTTACTCGTTCACATTTATTGTATCTATCAGCTAGGACTGGGCTTGATTCTACTATCCAGCATGTGCTTTCAGATGAAGCAGAATTTACTACACAGATTGTTCACCAATAAGCTAAAATGGCGTTCGAAATTGAAATTGATTGAATCATATGATGATGACATTGACATCATCATTTTAGGTTAATGACAGCTGTTTGGGCTATACCCATCCATCTATCCATCTTGTCTGTCAGTCTATCCATCCATCCATCTATCCATCCATCTTTTCCATCCATCTTTTCCATCCATCCTTTCCGTTCATCCATCCATCCATCCATCAACCCACCCATCAATCCATCCATCCATCCATCCATCCATCCATCCATCCATCCATCAACCCACCCAACAATTCATCCATCCATTCATCCATCCATCCATCCATCCATCCATCCATCCATCCATACATTCATTTTTCTTGTCCATCCTTCCTTCCATCCACCCACCCATTAATCAATCCATATATCTATTCATGCTTTTTGTTCATCCTTCCATCTACCCATCCATACATCTATCCATCCATCCATTCATCCTTCTTGTCCGCTATTCCATTCACCCGCCCATCCATCCATCTATCCATCCATCTTGTCTGTCCTTCCATCCATGCATCCATCCATCCATCTATGCATCTTGTCCATCCTTTCTTCCATCCATCCATCCATCCATCCATCCATCCATCCATCCAACCAACCAACCAACCTTAAAATCCAACCCAAATTTAGAAATCCCACTCTAAATCCCATCCATCCATCCATCCATCCATCCATCCATCCATCCATCCATCTTTCTTGTCTGTCCTTCCATCCATGCATCCATCCATCCATCCATGCATCTTGTCCATCCTTTCTTTCATCCATCCATCCATCCAACCAACCAACCTTAAAATCCAATCCAAATTTAGAAATCTCACTCTAAATCCCATTCATCCTTCCATCCATCCATCCTTCCATCCATCCATCCATACATCTATCTATCTTGTCCATCTTTTCTTCTATCCATCCAACCAACCTTAAAATCCAATCCAATTTAGAAATCCCACTCTAAATCCCAATTACAAAAACTGACAGGAAATAGTGAGTGAAACAGTGGGGCATAAGTCTTCTAGGTTTTGACATCACAAAGGCATTACTCTCCATATAAAAAAATTCCAAGCTACTCAAGTAAAGGCAAAGTCCCTTTTGGATCAGTAGCGCCCATCACTTACTGACACCGTTTATCACTGACCTCCTCACATCACATTATGTTTCATTAAAACAAGCTTTTTGAATTCTTTCCTGACACCACTGACAGCTCAGGTTATTTTCCTGACTGAAAACTTTTAGTCTTCCTGGAAGGGCATGATTTGCTTATGCACATTCCAGAGACGGCGGCTCTCACGCACTGCACACAGACCCTTCTGCTCTACAGGTGTGGTCTCCAACTGCTTTCCCAGCTCCAGTCAACGGTCCGTGTCACGAGTTTAATTTCTCCCACCATCTGCTGGCTTGAAGCCCAGCACTGTAGATCATGAGCGTTTGACAGATACAAACTGCGTCTGTCGAGCGCAGCCTCTCCCAAGGACTCGTGCAATATGGCTTGGTGGAATCACTCACCTGGAGTCTCTGTCGGCATCCCTGCTGCATTTTACTAGGGTTTGTGGTTTAACTTCAATCGCTGGATTCTGAATGAAGACTAAGTTTGAATTGCGGCTTGATGCACAATCCAAATTAAAGGCTGTTTTCCCTAATTATGACTAACATCAGTAATTAATCCTGACAGAACACGTTTGTAGCTGCCAAATCTCATTGAAGTCTCTAGCAGTTCACTACAGCAGATGCGTTTACAAATGCTGTCTCAATAGTGAGCTCCTATGAGCTCCAGATTAGTTATCAACAACATATGACACATATAGTCATTTAAAGTAAATACTATAGTATATTTAGACAATACTATAGTAAAATACTTGTATTAATCTACTATGGTTATTCTGTATTTGTTGTGTAATAAAGCAGCTATCATGAAATACGTTTTCTATAACTATGTATGTATTATACTGCATTACAACACAGTTTATTATAGTAGAAACTAAACTATACTACAGTATTGATTACAGCTTATCAGTTCACTATAGCTAATACTACAGTACGCTGTAGCATTCAAAAAGCAAAAAATGCTAGTGACATTAACAATGTTATAGTGTTTTAGCAGATGGTTAGCGTGCTGTTATGTTTAACATGTTTCTAGCATGTTGTCATGTTAAAAATAATAGCAGTATGCTACGTAGCAACATGCAAAACATCAGCAATGTGCTAATCATGTTAACAGCATTCTAAAACCTGTTAGCGATATGTTAATAGTCTAGCAACACATTAGGACAAGCTAGAAACAAGATATCAACAGGTTAAAAACAAGCAGTTTGTCAATTGACTATAGTTGATACTACAGTATGCTATAGCGTTCTTTAACATATTGTTGTAAATATTATATAATACAGTATTATGCTTTTTACTATAGTATGGCTCAAAGACACTATAGTATTTACTATAAATTACCATAGTATTTTTTCTTTGTTATTCTGTATAGGATTAGGATTCTTATGTGATTAGGATTGTTTCTCTTGTATCTAAGTGGTATTATTCCTGGTGCAGTTAGCATTTACACTGTCAATTTTATGGCCAAACCTAAAGATACAAAACAAAACAATGGCTTTAAAATTATTTAAAAAATTCAGTTATTTTCTATATGCAAATTTTTGAATATCTGTATTGATTGAGAACTTGTGAAGAGCTTACAAACTTTGTAGAGGAGTTAAAATGGCTCCAAGGTATTGTATTGTAAAGGGCAGCATTGTAATTATGATGAGACAAAACAAGTTTGTTTGAACATTCTGTCCTTTAATGGTTGCATAAGACATTATGTTTTTTTTGTGTTTAATTTAGAAGTTTAGACTAAGGAGCATATTTTTAGCAGTCTCCTCTCACTTGTTTGGTGTAAACCAGGATTCAAAGGGCAACGTTCACGCTTATTCAAATTAATTGTATTAACAGGACAGTCCCCTCAAAGTGTTTCTTTAATCAAAGCAAACCTGTGAACACACCCCAAATCTCTAGTATTGTCTGTAGTGCTGTACAGCAACCATTCGCTGACTAATGTTTCTGTAGTAATTGTGAATAAGCAGCCCTGTGGCTCTGACAGCCATGCTCACTAGGCCGCGTAATTGGAGCAGTTCACACTTTGAGTCCTCGTATGTCCAACAGCCTGGTCGATGTAGCTTGAGGGTAAAATGATTGTACGCTTTCACTTTTTAAGACTTAATAAGTAGATTAATCCAGTCAGGTGAACAGGTGAGGTAAAAGTGAGGGTTAAAATACGTGAAATCATATGATAAGGCTATGAAGTGTTATATAGTAAACATAAAGTAGCCATACTAAGGGTTAAAAGAATGCGTAAAGCATACACAAAGCTTATTAAGCAAAATAATACAACTTAGAAAACAAGGACATAACATTTAGATGTCCTTTTATTTGGTAATCTGACCAATTGATAGTGTAAGATTCCATGAGCACAACCATTTTTAACACTGATAGTAAGATGCCACTAAATTAGTATATTCAGATGTTTTTTTGAAGAATTATATGCAACCCGGGCTCATTCTAAAAAGTTAGTGCTGTGGACGTTTCTGGAGACCGCGAAATTCGTCCCGGGAGGTATGTATTTTTGCAGTTTTTGTTTTCATGAATCTCAAATTTCCGTTCGCGCCCGCGGTTCTCGTGTAAACCCACCAGAGGCCGCTGTCAGCTGATGGACTGTCTGACTGAATGGCCAGCCGGCCAATCAACTGACTGACCCACCCTTCTCCTTCCCTAAACCCAACCAATTTCGATTGACCCGCCCACCCACTTACTTCCCTGAACCCAACCAATGGTTTACAAAAACCTTCCAAAAAAGAAAAGCTTTCGTCTGATTTGTACCACGTTTTTGGATTTTACCGCATTACTTACCCTGTTATTTACTTGTTCATTTTATCTTTTGGATTCTGTTTTTGTCTTACCTGATTTCTGGAACTGCTCTTTCCCGGACTCGAACCCCGTCGTTGTGGTCAACTCCTCTCTGCGTCTCCGGCGACGTAACATGATGAGCTAACGGGACAAACTGTTTGTGGCGGGAAAACCCTCCACACAGAGGTGATCGGTCAGCTGGTGAGCGCAAAAAGTAACAGCATCATACCACCCCGTAGCGTTCGTTTAAAAAAAAGGAAATGAAGCCATACGTACCTCCGGCTACATAATTTGCTGTCTTCAGAAATGTCCACAGGACTACGTTTTCAGAATGAGCCTGGGTTGATTATACGACACTTGAAACCGAAATATTGACTGCTGAAATTGTTCAGCTTTGCCATTATAGGAATAATGTACATTTTGAAATATATTTGCATAGCTAATTTAAATTGTATCTGTATTTCACAATTTGTGACTCTGGATCACATTTTTTGGGGGGGAAATTTAAGACTTGTACATTATCTGAAAGCTGGATAAACATGCTAGAGAGCAATAACTATAATCTTTACTTAACATTCAGATGATTTTTGGCATGAAAGACAGATTTGATTTCAAATATACAAATTTACTGGTTTTGTTGCCAAGTCACATATTGCTTTTTTATATTGTATTGTATTACTGCATGCATTTTTTTTCCACATTTGATGGTATAAGAACATTTGAAAATGAACCAAGAATCTTCACAATAATTTTTTTAGCAAATGAAAACTTAAGCAAATCAAACTAAAAATGTAAATGGCAAAAGACAGTGAGTGCAGTCTGTTCGTTACATTCTGTGGTTATCTGCAGTGCTGTGGGTGGTGAGATTGTTGGTTTGACAAAATGTGGTAGGAGTGTCAGCTATACAGTCTGTTTTATCTCGAGTTTGATTAGCTCAATGTCAGAGATTTAGCACAGCCTGGAGTGAAGATGCGTTAATAGAGAGGTTTGTGTGTTTGATCTGTGTTGTTCTGTCAAGCAGACTGAAAGAATAAGTAAAGGCTGTCACATGCACTGAGCCGAGGGGGCTTTCTTTACAGCGACTGCTATGTTACACTATTGTCATTATCATTGAGGAACACTTTAGAGCAAACTCTGTCAGAAGTGATTCAGCTAAACAGGTGTGTGAATGTGGCTTATTTTGTATTAATTATATTAGTATTTTTGAAAAGTATAAATATATTTAAACATGCTAGAAACTTGTTGACCATTTGCTAAAATATTATATCAAAAATCTGAAAAATGCTGGTGACATTAGCAATGTTACTGCAGTGTTTAAAAGATGGTTAGCTTGTTAACAATGTGCTAAAATAAGACGGCAACGCTGTTGGCATGACAGCCAGCACTTTTAACATGTTAGCACATTGTCAACATGTTTCTTAAAAGCTAACAATATGATAAAACTTGTTAAAAAAGTTAGCAACATGCTAACAACATTAGTGGCATATTTCAGCTTGTTTAGCACAGCTTATTGTTAGCACATTGCTGGTATGTTTAACATGTTTTTAGCATGCTGTATTAAATTTAAACATAATAGCAGTATGCTAGCAATATGATAAAACATAGACAGCATATTAAGAAATGACAACAGGCATGATACCAGCATTTTTCAGCAAGTTAGCTTATTTTATCACATTGTCAACATGTTTCTGATAAGCTAACAATATGATAAAACTTGCTAAAATGTTAGCAATTTGTTAAACATTCTAACAACATTAGTGGCATATTTTAGATATAAAAATATATACACAGCTTGTTGTTAGCACAGTGTTAGCGCATTGTTGTTATATTTAACATGTTTCTAGCATTTTGTATTAAATTTAGACATAATAGCAGTATGCTAGCAATGTGATTAAACATAGACAACATGCTAAAACATGTTAACAGTGTGCTTAAAGACATCAGCAATGTGCTAAATCAAGTGAGCAGCATTCTGAAACATATTAGCAATATGTTAAAACAAACTAGCAACACATTAAGACAAGCTATAAATACGATAAAAACATGCTAACAGCATTGGCATATTTTAGCTTGTTTTAGTGCATTGTTTCTAGGCTTCTAGGTTTTTCTAAAAATTTTTTTGCATATTATTTGATTTCTTCTAGTTGCATGTATTGCAAAATTTCGATTTAGTTTAGCATAACTTATATATAAAAAATATAAAATAGCAAACTAAATGGATGGATGTAGGAAGGATGGTTGGATGGATGGAAGATGGACTGGTGATTAGATAGATAGATAGATAGATAGATAGATAGATAGATAGATAGATAGATAAAAAAAAATTGTATTGGATATATGGAACCCCCTCACCCCCAACCCACCCAAGTTTGCATCAACGTGACTGAGATGCTGACTCTAAGGGTACTCACTATGTCTAAATAAGGTGCTGTATAACAGATAGCGGATCGTGTGATTTTTACACCGCTGTCATGACTCAAGGTGACTCGGGCTGTTGCGCTTGAGTGGAGTGAGCAGATCACCCTTTGCTTGTGGTAATGGCTCACACATGTGCTGTTATGTACAAACCAGTGTGCTGTAGCATAAATAACAGCTACGTGCCTGTGGCAGAGCTGTAGATCATACTGAGATGCAAGAAACCAGAGGACACACAGAAAGCAGGTCGAGATGGGAAAAAAAACGCAGTTAGACAGACCTGTGCGGATAAAAAAAAAGAGAGAGACCAACGTCGCACCTGGCCAACATTGATTAAGTGACTGTTGGAGGGAAGTCAGTCTGAATATTCTGGCCAGCAAGAAAAAGTGTATTATTTCAAAGGTCATGGCATGTATTACACCTCTCTCCTACCACCGATTTAGATAAACAGTGTACTGCTGAAATATCGCAGACGGGGCTCCACCACTCCTAGGGTGCGGTTCACCTTTACACATGCTGCTCTTTTGTTTTCTACATGTGTGTGTGGGAGCGTACACACTGAAAAAAACGATTAGTTACCTTACCTAAAAAGAGTGAGTAAACCTACAACTGTTAAAGTGTTAGTTCACCCAAAAATTAATAATTACTCACCCTCCTGTTGTTCCAGTGGCCTTAGACTTTCGTTTGTCTTCTGGACACAAATTAAGATATTTTAGGTGAAATTTACGCTGACTCATTAAATGTTCAGAAAGGTACCAAGAAAACATTCTCAGGACAGCTGACTTGTCTTCAGTTGTACAACTGGAGCATTATGAAGCTACAAGAATACTTTTGTGTGCACATAAAACAAAACTAGTGACTGTATTCAACAGTTTTCAATGATCAAAGGTCTTAATGGTTTCGATTGACATAATGGTGCGTAATTAACATCATTTTAATTATTGTATTCACTAACTCTTTAAGTTTTTTTTTTCATGTTCCCATTTTACATATAGTACATGTTGTACAGTACATAGATCGATTGATGGGACAGACCATTATGCCCTTATGCAGTAGCATTTAACTTTCCCTCCAAAATTTCAAACATCAATATGTAGTTGAGTATTATAGTACCATGCGTTTGCAAACAATTGACATGTTTACTTTTTAGCTCAAATTTTGCACTAGTATTTTCTAGTTGAAAAAATGTAGCAAAATGACAACAGTAATATTTTTAATTGTTGATAGATAGACAGACAGACAGACAGACAGACAGACAGACAGACAGACAGACAGACAGA
>CAIGQZ010001336.1:35226435-35243374 GCA_903798205.1 Danio tinwini
ATATATATATATATATATATATATATATATATATATATATATATTTGGGGTGTGAACCTACACTGGTCTCACGGTTC
Organism: Danio tinwini; assembly: GCA_903798205.1. Classification (NCBI taxonomy): domain Eukaryota; kingdom Metazoa; phylum Chordata; class Actinopteri; order Cypriniformes; family Danionidae; genus Danio; species Danio tinwini. Next base: position 35,226,513 of record CAIGQZ010001336.1, read on the forward strand.
GGTTACGATTATCATGCCATCGATTTGGTTCAATTCGATATCTTGGTGCATCACAGTGCATTGACGATGCTTTCCATACAATAATTAGATCACAACACAAACAATTTTGTCCTTTAATACAAGCAGTAAGATATATGAACTGTATTTTTAATTGATCTGCTCAAAGAAAACACTCTTTTTTTGAATGTATCAAACAAAACTCCAATACATGCACAGAACAACATGAGCATTTAAAACAAATAAACTAATGTAAATATTATTCCACTTGTTTTTTAAGCGATGTAAAATAAGGTCTTACACCCCTATGACTGGTCATTGTCTTCACCCGCTCAACAGAAAGGGCTGCGATTGGCTTTAGAAATGAAAGCATTGTTCACCGATGAGTGACGCGGGAAGAACTACCGTGGTTACAGTCTATATGCAAAAAATACACGGTTATCACAGGTAATCCATAATAGACACAGTGGAGAAAACTCCCACCGCAGGCACGCTCTTATCACTGTAACAGCGAAGAGGAAAGGAAAAGTTAACTCACAAACACACCAGCGGGTCAAATGTCCAAAGTGAGAGAAAGAGAGAGGCAGAGATGGATTTTTACAGCATTTCTCCCTAGTAGTGAAATAGCGGCTCGTGTGCTGTGCCTTCTTCAGTGTCAATGAAAGACTTTCCAGCAAACTCACAAGCAGTTAAACTATGCATAAATAAAGTAGTTGTAGCGTTGTAAATACTCGCCTCCTTCGCCATAGTAGTCTACTGCGACATTGCGCATAGAAGATAAATTACGTCAGCACGTAAAAACCGGTTATGATTATTACTGAACCGATATCAAATTGTCCCCGTCTGTATTGCGGTGCACAGATGAAACAATTAATTTTGACACCCTGATATATATAAATATATATATTAGGGCTGTCAATTGATTAAAAAAATTAACTAACTAATCACACCTTTTTTTGTGATTAATCATGATTAATCACGATAAAAAAATCCAAAATGCAGACATTGCAAATATGGAAATTGGAAAATAATAATAATAATAATAATAATAATAATAATAATAATAATAATAATAATAATAATAAAGTATTAATTACAAACACTTGTATTCATCGAGTTGAGAACATTAATTATAAAGTAGGAACAATTTTGCTCAGTCCTCCTTAACATTTAGCCAGACAGTCCAGTCTATTGACATTATCAGGGCACAGCACGCACGCACGCACGCACACACACACACAGAGAGAGAGAGAGAGAGAGAGAGAGAGAGAGAGAGAGAGAACAGTACAGCGCACTCCCTTCAGGTGATGCAACCTTAGTTGTTTTATACTGAAACTTTCCTTCTAAAAGCGCTTCCTTGGTTTTATCCATATTTCTTTGCACATTAAACACACGCGAGCTGGAGCAAGCTGAACTGGCTCTCCAGGCGAACGGCAATCATGCCGCCCGCCCTCAACTCGAAAGTGAAATAGAAAGTGACCGGTTCGCGGATGAAAGTGAGAACAGGGGGGGTTCGCTCACTATTCTACGGCCACCTAGGTCGCCTCTACGGACGCGCCGGCCCTGAACATACGTCGGCCACAACAGGAAATAAAAAAAAACTGCAACTGCGTTAAATGCGTTAATTTTTTTTTTACGCGTTAAATATTTCTAATTAATCTGGTGCGTTAACGCGCTAATTTTGACAGCTCTAATATATATATAATGCACATTATAACATTATAACAATTATAACATTAATGCACATCAGTAACTCATCAGTAACTTTTTTAATGTATGTCCCTGCAAGAAAACATTATAAATAATTGGAAATTCGGCAACCGCAGTAATCAAACCCTTGGGAACAATTGTGTGGAACCAAAGTTCACAAGGCTGTCTGTGTTCTCTGGACTCCTCAAGTAGTGGACTTCTACATTCTGATTGCTTGCCGCCGAACCGTGTCATTGCACATTACCATAAAGTTGACTTGGTTTAAACTCTCCTTGGCACCCACACTGGCATAGTGCCGTGCCGCTTATTGCCACTGACTGCCATTGAAAATGAATGACTTCCGACTACTTTGACGCTCTCGCCCCTTTCGGTGTGAACGCACAGTAAGGCATAATCAATTGAATGCTTGTATAGTTGGGCATAATTGTTGGGCATAATTGAGTTTTACCATTCAGAAGCAAGACTAAATTGTGCATTGAGATGAGTTTAGATGAGATACTTCTTAAATATCGAGCGCGAGTTCTCTTCAATGTTTAAATAACAAAAGCTTATGCATTTAGTTTAAACACAGGTAGTGACATACAGTGTGCACTTCTGGTCATACATGCACTTATGTGCTGTCAAAAGGATATCGAAGTGAATAACACATCTTTCACATGAAAGCGTCTCTTACTTTGGTGCTCATTGATTGGACATTGCACATGGACATACATTAAAACATGCACAGAGCCAGTTTAGAGAGGAATGAATGGTGCTGAATGCAATTTCATTAAAAAAAAATAAAAAATAAATCAAAATAAATGCAATTTACATATGTGTATTGAAGTCGTACCAAATTTGTGACATCCCTTATAAATAGTGTCATTAGTACATTCGCTATGAAAATTCTAAAAGAATCAAGTGTATGTAAAATAATAATGTAATGTTGCACACATTATGCACTCAACGGTCGCAGCTTTTCTTATGTAGTGGAAGGGGAGGAGCTATCTGGCTCTGCCACATGTCCACTGAAGCGTTTTCGCGTTGCAGAAAAGCCAGCTAAGCATTATTTTTTCTGTTGTTGTCAATGATAGCGCCACATTTTGTTAATTCTGAATGCTTAACGTTTTTTTAAAACGACAGTTGGAGAAGTGCTCACAGCTGATGTTTTTAGAACAATGCTCATATTTCTGCAGCGCAAAAAACCCTTCGATGGACACGCACCCTAAGGTTGGATTGCACTATTTATTTCAGATTTTGCTAACAAAATTCTCCAACATAAGCGGATATGACACATTATCAATAGAGAATGTGGTTGCACTCATGAAAGGTACTACTTGGTAGTTTGCAAACCTATTTCACTAATCTGGCAACTGTTAAGCATTGACTAAGAAATTCGAAAATGTAATTGGTAAAAAAACTTTAGTGTTCTATTTAAGATGAAAATAAAGTCAAAGACTACATGATTGAGTGTGTAAGTTCATAGGGAATAGTGTGTCATTTAGGACTCTTGTTCAACTCTATGGACAAGATCTTGTTCATCTCCTCAACTGTTGTTTTTTACACGATCTGGGTTTACCAAGAATGTTTCTTCGTTTTTTCCACCTGAAATGCGATTTGTTATTCTCTTGGCAGCTGCTTTTGCTTAGTTGGTAGTTCTCTCCCATTGTTCGTCATTAGTTTAATTTTTTTAGATCCTTCAGTGCTCAACTTTTTTAAATGTCTGATAGGTATCGCCTACGTTTAAGCCTCAATCTGTTCGTTCGCGTTATCGGATTGCTTATAGCATTCAATGCAAGTCTTGGGTGAGCATAATTTACTGCTTCACGGAGAACAATGTTCCTTTTACTTCCACAAAACTGATTACAGATGGGCTTGTGGTGTGCTTCTCTGTTAGTTCTCTTTTGTGGTCACATGCATCGATAAAGCTGGGCCGCTTTTGGCCTGCTTCCACAGCTGAGGAGATAATGCAATAGATTGCCATCTGCAAGGGTCTGCGCGGTCTTATCGCTCAGCTAAGGTCTCATTAAATACCCGCTCTGGGTCTCTGGATGGCAACTGTAGATCTCCCATTCAGCAAGGAAATTTGATTGGGCATGATCACGAACACTATTGTTACTTCTGCACGTTTGTAGAGGTCAATTCGAGGTCTTAACTGTTACCTTTAAAAGAGTCAGAGGGACCTACAAGACTACTTAAGGAAATGTAAAATGGTAACACTTAATCAGCAGCTCAATGCATTTAGGCATCAACATATGGTCAAGATGATCTCATCAAGGTCAAAATAGGCAGCAGATTTGCGGAGACTTTACATCTGGCATGTTTTTTGTGCCAGTCAGGGTTGGTCTAGAAACTGCTGATAGTATCCTTTAAAACTACTAAAGAAATGCAGTCTAAGGTGAATAAACGGTAACTTAATCAACACTGAACAATAGAGCTGCACCCAGTGTAAATGTAGAACATGATGAGTGAAAGCTAGACGCTGTTTTGGTAGTGGCGAAGCTGTGAATCACGGTCGAGCTGCTATCTTTGTTTCACCTGAAATGCCAGTAGGCTCAACTGCATTTTTTAAAGCAACATGATACAAATAAGCTGTTGACGTTGCATAAAAAAAACTCGAGCCTGTACTCTTTGTCTGTAATTGTCAGGATTGCTGCTTCTCAAATACCATGACCTCAGACTGTTGCGTAACCATTTAGACAAAGGTGAAATAAGGTCTGAGGTCTCAGCACAAGGAAAGAATCTAAGAAAATGACATCATCGCAACCATTAAAGTTCGGTTTCTATCTATTGACCGCTTGCTGGAACAATTCGGCAAAGCTCCCTCGCTGTTCCTCCTACTTTTTCCTCATTCCGTCTGCTCTTAGGATTTTCCTCTGCTTCTTACAAGATGGCATCCCAATTACCCACCAAATGTATCACCCTGTTGGAACCAAGCACCTTGTCATAACTGCTTTGGGAAACAATGAAACTAGCATTGGCAGGCGTCTTAAATTTAAACCGCCATCTGCCATGGCGCCTACGTCTAGGATGAAGCAGGACATTTTGTAGATTTTGCTTTTCACCTATTCTTCCTAGTAATGGGAGTCCTTGCTCGACTCAAAATAAGTAAACAAGAACTGTATTAAAAAGCGGATTTCTGAGCTTCCAGTCTTCTGTTTTTTACATTCTCATGCATGTATAAGTGATAAAGTATTCAGGAACAGAGAATGAAACTTTTACGTAGGAAATGCAAAAGCCTAACCATAAATTTTAATATATCTTTTCAGGGCTTTCTTTTGTGGCATAAATCCATGCAGTTCTCAATAGTTTTTACCTTTAGGAATTATTTATTGATCTCACAATACTTGTAAGTAGGTCTCTGTCATTGTTCACACACATTGCTAATCTGCAATTTATTAGCAACGCACATTTACATGTGCACACACTTTTTTATTTCCTTGTGAAATGGTTTTGAGCTGAGTTAAACTCTGAATTACATGTAAACACTGGACAACACCACACGATCACTCTAAACAGCTCTGAATAAAATTTTCCACTTTGCCATTAGAGCTTAAATCGAGCCCAAAAAATTAAACCCGACCCTGCCCAAGCCTGTGCACCTTGAGCCCGACCCGATCCAGCACAAGGTCAATTTAAACCTGACTTTTTTTTATACATAGGCCATTATAACACACGTTCTCAACTACAATTCTGTTGTTTGAACTACATAAATTAGTCTAGATTTACATCACTCTTAGTGATATGCTTGAAGAAGTGACAGAAGACATCGAAGGCTGACTATCATCCTTTCTGCATTTGTCAACCCTCCCGTTTTTGCTGGGATTCTCCCATCTTTTTTACCATTCTATCCCGCTATTGTGCTGTTTAAGCTTTTTCCTGAATCTTTCTATGAAAAGTGAAAGTAGCATCAAAGAGCAGATCTTAAATGTGATACAATCTAATTGCAAGAGCTGTTCAATAGAATTATGCTTTCGCGTCATTTTGGCTTGAAACCACGTTAAAATAAAAAAAAAAATGGCAGCATTCACTATGCAACCTCTGAATCAATCAAGTACTGCCATTTGCATACTGCATGTGCAGGAAATTGCTGTGGGCCTTGGTGTAGAAAAAAAAGTATGTTCCTATATATAAACATAGATGGGTAACTAGATAGAATAGAGATGTGTGCAGCAACCGCTCTCCATACGCGCTGCGCACAGGTGACTGACGGACGTGCTCCGTATAAAAACACTGTTCTCAGATTAGCTTCTGTATACGCGATCGGAAGATGAGCAAAAGTAGATGCTTTGGGATTTGGGTGTGTTTTTAAACAGACAAATACACTTAATAATATGTAAACATGTTCGTCCTGGTGTTTTATTTTAAATACAAATAATTTAGTTTTAAAGGAGCTCAAACAGTACAAAAGTAATTAAATGCTTTCATTATAGATTTTTGTATAGCTCTCTGGGCAATTAAGCTGATTAAGTAATGCCAAAAAAAAAACAAAAAAAAACACACACACACAAATGCTTGATCACGGCCCAGCCTGAAGATAGTGGCTGGAAATATCGGGCTTGGGCAGAGAATTAAAGCTCTAGTTGCCATGTCAGAATTATGTTAATTACCAGATGATGTGAATACAGCAGAAGTCCCAGCCTTTCCTGCTCCTTAGACCTAAACCATGCTACTAGTCTCCCCCAGGATGGAATACAATTTTGGGTACTTCAACACTTCAAGATTGTCATTTCTGCCATGGCATTTGTTAACATCAATATTTTAAATTACATGATGATTCAACCACGCCACTAGGTGTCAATATAAGTGTAAGATAACACAAGCAAAAGACAAGAAACCTTCAAAAAATTCATATCTTGAAGCTAAACATGAACTTGTATTTGAAATATATGATTTGCCGTACCTCAGATTTCTATGCGTGGGACTACATGATCATCTGGTGTTTTTACATTTGGCTCAATTCCCTGGCTCGCACTGGAGTTCAGTTGACTAAACAGAAAAGCAAGTGATTAAACAAGTAAATACACTCTTTGATCAATTTAATAATAGTGGCTCAATTGAATTGGAAGTGACTGTGTTCAGATCTCAAGTGGACAGGTGTAACCACAAAGCCACAAGCATTGCAAAGTTGCTCGAGTTTATGTATTATGTCCCATTCCATGTGAATCAAATGAACAAAATCCCAAGCCTAATGGCACTGCTACTTACAAAATTTTATCAAACAAGCACATTAGTTTACACAGCTAACAGCACACATTTGAACATGTTTGTAGTATTTATCTTACCAGTAACGGATGGGGATAATATATACAGACGTAGACAAAATAGTTAGTACCCTTAAATTTTGTCTAGACCAGTTTTATTAGTTTGCCTGGTCACACCTTATATTAGGTGGCCTTAACTACTATGTTACTTGCATCAAAAATAAATACAATGCAATCACTGTGTTCGTAATGTATTGCAGAACACTTCTGGTACTCTTTAGCTGAGATATGGGTAAGCTTGGGGACAGGTTTGGTGGTATCTGCTTGTTAAGTCATGACGTATTGGTGACATACGAAATACTGTTTCCGGGTCCAAGCCACTACTCATTTGATTGAGAAAATATTCGTTTGTGGCCACTTTTTAATCATATTACACATTAAAATGAATTTTATATAAAATCATGGTGTACACAACAGTCTCTGGATTTGATGCATCTCAGACACCAATATTTTAACAGTTTATTTAAAGATGAATCACTTTCTGGCCATCAGATATTAAGCATGGATATATATATATGTGTGTGTGTGATCGTGATTGATTTTCGAAAGTATTACATCGCTTTGTAAACAGCTATTATTACCATTGGTTGAGTCTCCCCATACAGTTTGATAAGGCACTTGGACCTGGAACAAGCAGATGGGTAGGTTAAAGGGTGGATTAAGGTGTAAGGGATGATCAACAGTGTAATTAAACATGTAATTCCATAAATTACTTTCAGATGTAAGTACATGCATTTATTTAATCAATCATAAGTGCAATGTAGAAATATGTATCTACACAATACATACATTGTAACAAATGAATAATTTCAGTTTAAGTACATATTAGTTAAGACCACCTAATATAAAGTATGACTATTTGCCTTTTTAATGCTTCCATTGAAGCACATTTCTAATGCAATATTTGGCTTTCATACATTTATTTTCAGTAATTTTTGATTAATCATTGCTTTTTCATGGTATTTCAGTGACCACTGTGGGTTTTACTTTCTTAACTGGAAGGCTACCAACCATTCTGTCCATGACTGTATATATGAGCATAAACTGACTGTCACTTATTTTACTCCTAAATACACTTCCAAAACTTTTCTTTTCCTCCACTTTGCCACCTAAAATGCCAGAAGCGTATTTTTTTCTTCAATATATTAGTTTTTTACACCTGATGGGGAGCATTGAATACTCATTTTTGAGCTCTACTGAGAAAACCACACAGTTGGTTTTCTCTTAGATGTTCCTGTGTATTCTGCTTTCTCTCTTGCACGCTGACTACATGACACTTGGTAGGAATTATTTGTATGTTGTCTCTCAAAAAAAAAAAATGCATTCAATTGTTTATTCAAAAGCCGCTCAGAGAAAAAGGACCGGCATAGTGATACAGCCCACACTCATACAGGTAGTTGACTTCTCTCAAGCATGCAGAGACAGAAATGTACGCCTCAATTCATGACAGCGCACTCTGCCTGTGCGTTCTGAAGGTCACACTTGGAAAAAAAAGAAAGAAATCTTGTTGCTTTTGCTTCTTAATGAGGCATAACTTGAACAACCTTTTATTCCAAGTTACCTTGCACTAAAAAAGTTCCCTCTTGCGCCGATCCACTACAACATTTTCCTCCTAAATGTTTCCCTTTTCGATGTTTTCATAAGAGAGTTAGCGACTCGTGAAATAACCCTTTTGAGGTTTGCCCACATGAGTCTGATTTACATTGTCCCGGAACACTAGTCTCAGATTTGAAGTCATAGTCTTTTGTCAGAGATATTCAATTCCAGCCTCGGTGAGAAGTGTTGCTTGATGCTCTAAGCATCGACAGGCCGATGATTTAATGTTGCGCGTGCCAGAATAAGAAGAACAGATAAATGGAAGTTGACTGTAGTTCCCTGTAGACTGCAGAAGCTGAGAATGTTTGTCACATGCAGAGGATTGTCTCAAACTGAATAATTTAGCCTTGCCCTTTGGCTTACCTTGGCATCAAAGAGAATGTGGTGTTGCCATAATGTCATTGCTGTTGCAACTGTGGATATTACTCACACTGGGCTTTCATCCAAACATTTGTGTGAACGTTTGCGAGGGAGAAAAATAATAGTTTTTAAACAAGCACCACAGCTATAGCATTGCTTGTGTTTACATGCACTTGGAAACCTAATGTTTACATGTCTTGCCTACTTTCTTGTCCTGTTTCTGATTTAATTAGAATCACAATATTCATATAATTTAGCTTTAATTATGCAAAAGTTTTATACTTGGAGTTTATGCTCTGTTACTCGTCACGGTCTATATGAGTAGAAACTGTTTTCTAAGCCATCGAAGGACAAAGCATTATTTGCCCGGTAGATTTGCATTTCCAGAAAAGCACAGCAGTTTTTGCAGGACTGCAATGGAAACAAGTTAAAGTTTAGGTAAGCAGTTTTAAGCTGTGATTTTGCATAAATTAAATTCTACACGTTGCAGTTGTTACGACATGTTTTCTGTCTGTACCAACACACCACTCAGTTTCGTTTACGATTGAGTTGTTTATCTACAATGCACGTTCAGAAATAGCAGCAATTTAAGCTGTTAGTTTTAAACAGAGTCAGACAGAATCTGCTTTTTTTTTTTTTTGCTGTTTCTGCGTATAAAAGAAAAATCTGTATTTATGTATTATTTGAAAAATATATAGGAGCTGAAAACTTAAATACTTAAATAATAGATTAACTTTCAATTAAGGTTTTCAATACACACCCAATAAGAAACTCTTGTTTGTTGACCTGACACAAAAATGTAAAAGTAAAGTAAAAAAAATATATATATATATATATATACAGTTGAAGTCAGAATTATTAGCCCCCCTGTTTATTTTTTCCCCAATTTCTGTTTAATGGAGAGAAGATTTTTTCAACACATTTCTAAACATAATAGTTTTATTAACTCATTTCTAATAACTGATTTATTTTACCTTTGCCATGATGACAGTAAATAATATTTTACTAGATATTTTTCAAGACACTTCTATACAGCTTGAAGTGACATTTAAAGGCTAAACTAGGTTAACTAGGTTAGCTAGGCAGGTTAGGGTAAATAGGCAAGTTATTGTATAACGATGGTTTGTTCTGTAGACAATCGAAAAAAAATTAGCTTAAAGGGGCTAATAATTTTAACCTTAATATGGTTTAAAAAAAAAAAAAAACTATTTTTATTCTAGTCAAAATTAAACAAACAAGACTTTCTCCAGAAGAAAAAATATTATCAGAAATACTGTGAAAATCTCCTTGCTCTGTTAAACATATTTAAAAAAGAAAAAAAATCAAACAGGGGCTAATAATTATGGCTTCAACTGTGTGTATATTATATATATCTAATATTCTGATTGGGCCTAGTCATAAGCTATGAATATAAAAGTTTAGTGTCAGTATATCAAAGCTGCCCTAAGACATTTTAAGAGTGTGAATTTACAAACAATATATCAATAGTTTTGTAAAATAAAGAATTTTTTTTTGAAAATTCTTAGTTCAAAATGTCTAAAATTGTCAGCATGGATAAAATTATCATTTCATTTGATTTTCATACAAATACATCTTCATGCTTAAGCTCAAAACTGCATTTTGGATTGCAAAAAAGCAGGTAAAAATGTAGCAAGTATGAGGATACTGCTGCTTTGATAATATTCAACAAGTTCTGTGTATTCTTTGCTCCTTTCATGGTTGGATTTATTCATAATGGCATTGTTTTTGCCCTGTCTGTGTTTGTACTCAAACTATTGTAAAGATCCAGATCAAACTGAAAGCTTGCAGCTTAAAACTTAAAGCTTGGAGTCCATATGGTGCTACATGTTAGCATATTGATATTCACAAACATCCAGTGGATTAGTCTTGCCACGCTTTGATCTTAATAATGCACAGGAAGGCCTTTTTTTCTGGGAAGTGAATTGATTCAGTGCTCTAATGAGACTTCTCCTGGATTTGCTTTTGCAGGACAATTACGCTTGGCTCGCATCTCTAACCCTTGATTCACAGCAATCAGGGTTCTTTAAGATCATTACCCTTATTAAGTAAATTGTGCTCTTTTAGGCTCCTGAATTGACCTGCTTTTTTTCTTCTGTTTTTTCTTTCTGCAGAAAACCAGATTCCGCATGGCTTCCCCACCATAGACATGGGTCCTCAGCTGAAAGTGGTGGAGCGAACAAGAACAACCACAATGCTCTGTGCTGCCAGTGGAAACCCTGACCCGGAGATCACTTGGTTTAAAGACTTCCTGCCTGTAGACATCAACGGCAATGGGCGAATCAAACAGCTTCGTTCAGGTAGAGCTGACACACTTCCTTACAGTCCTACAATCACTGTAACAACAGTCAATGTATTAAAGGACCACTTTTGCTTTGAAAATAACTCCCCTACACTCAAAAAAGTATTTTTTATTGCTTGTTACTATTTAATCAAAATGAGCTGAAACAACACAATTCTTGAGATTTCATTGGGACAACTTAATGTTTTTTTTATGTTCAATCCACATAAATTTGTTAAAATTGTTGTTAACTTAATCAATTTGAGTTGGGTCAACATGAACAAATTATGTGGAACCCTGCATTTTATACAGTGTAGAGTTAAACAGTTTAGTTTTGCCATTTTATTTTATCCATTCTGCTTATCATCACATCTGGCGGAGCAAGTTTAGCTTAGCTTAGCATAGATCATTGAATTGGATTAGACCATTAGCATCTGCTCAAAGATGACTTTGGATATTTTTTCTAGTAAAAGCTTGACGTTGTGTACTAAAACTGAAGGAATATAAAAAGTTGCTATTTTATTTTTTTTGGTCGTTATAGCTAGGAATTATACTCTCATTCTGGTGTAATTCTGTACCATGGCTGCAACAGGTGCAATAATTTCATGCAGCACCTAAAAATAGTCCCCAGCACCCAGCCCTACACCTGCACTACAAGTTAAAATATGCGTAATATCATTGTCTGTCAAGTCTTTGGTCTTTTTTGAGTGAGATGCTAATCTAATTTAATGGTGTATTCTAAGCTAAGCTAAAAGTGTTCCCACCAGAACTGGATCAATTGGCTGAATGAATTAAAAAATGATAAAACGCAACCGTTTATCTCTAGATGATTTGTAAAATGAGCCTATTTTCCAAACAAGGTCAAAAGTATAGAACACACACACATATATATATATAGTATAGTCTTATAAGTATAGTCTTTTTTTGCCCTAACCACTTATTTTCTGTGCGTGTTACTACATTTAGTTTAATGAATGCCTTTGCAAATAATAAAAACAGAAAACATCAATTTATTTTGTGCAATGTCAGGCCTTTAACACAGAAGGATAAATGTATTGATGTGACCATAACGTCAAATGAGTCTTAAGCCACGTGCAAATGGTCTGGGTAATTGTAGGCACCCTTATGGGAATACAGGAGCAGTCTAGAGAGAATCAGCCTCTCTATTTACATTGTAGACCTCCGTAATGGATAGACGGCTCAGGTCTGACCTAGGATCAGACGGATGAACAGGACTTTGCCCAGGCTGGATTAATGGCTCCTGACTGACTCAGAGTTTATCCCTCTCCACTAAATCCACTTCATTTAGAGGGCAAGTCCACAGCGGAGCTCATTCTCTAGTTTCAAGCATCAGCTTACAGCTTAAAAGTACACAGTTGAACATTGAGACTCCCACTTACAACCCTTCTTGCTTGTTTTGATGAACATCTCATAAAGTCATATAAACAAAGTGTATGATGCCATCAAAGATCGAAACTTAACCTTCTTTACAATCTTATCACTGAACGGCAAAAGGCGCAAAGCTTTATGGCTCTTTTAGGACGCTCTTAGCGTAAAATTATGACAATAAAGCTTGTCTTATCTTGCTTATCTGCCAGTTTTAATGCTTAGGAGAATGTAGAAAGGCATGTTTGAGCTTTTACTTTTGATAGATAAGTGTTTTTTGATAGACAGCGGTAATGTAACCTTACCTTGTGGTTTGACCGATCGTTTAAGTCAACATGAAGTCAAAGGAGACTTTTTTCCGGGTTCATTATTCTTAGATTTTTGTTGAAATTGTGTTACTCTGCCATATTGGCAGCTTTTTTATGCAACTTGGATTAAAACAATTCCTTGCCAAACACCAATTTAACACCAATCAATTTTCATTCAAGGCCTTAAAATACAGCAAATTATTTCAGTTTTTTTTTTTTTATGTGTCTGACCAATGCACAAGTACATTTCTAAGTAAAAGTCCCAAATATATATCCTTCTTGTTGGCTCTTTTATTCAGAAACTACATACAAGAATAAGAAGTAGGGCTGCACAATATATCGTTTGAGCATCGATATGGCAATGTGTGTATCCTCAATAGTCACATGTCAGGATTAGATCATTCATTAAAGATTAAAAGATACAGATATTATTATTTCAAAATTGTTTATACAATGATGACAATGTTATTTTGTTTGAATGTTTAATCCCTCAACCTGAATACTGTCAAACTCTCCAGAAAGCCATAAAGCACTGTTTGTTTTATTTATATTAGGGATATCCTGATTTTTTTTTTGCCGCCGAGTCTGAGTAGTTTACCGATACCGAAACCCGATCCGATACTTCTCATTCATTCATTTTCTTTTCGGCTTAGTCCCTTTATTAATCCGGGGTCGCCACAGTGGAATGAACCACCAACTTATCCAGCATGTTTTTACGCAGCAGATGCCCTTCCAGCCACAACCCATCTCTGGGAAACATCCATACACACTCATACACTACGGACAATTTAGCCTACCCAATTCACCTGTACCGCATGTCTTTGGACTGTGGGGGAAACCGGAGCACCCGGAGGAAACCCAGGCGAACGCAGGGAGAACATACAAACTTCACACAGAAACGCCAACTGACCCAGCCAAGGCTCGAACCAGCGACCTTCTTGCTGTGAGGCGACAGCACTACCTACTGCGCCACTGCGTCACCTTCTGTACTTCTATAATACATAAAAAAGAATAAAGAAGAGTGAAGAAACAGATTTTCCTTATTTTTTATTTAATTCACCTTATTTTAGCAAACAGAGCACTTCTGTGAGGTAGCTTGAACAATCAAGCAATAAATAACATAAGTTCTTCACTTTTGGACTTTAGTGCAACAGTAAATCTAAAAAAAAATCTAATATAAAAACAAATAGCACTACAACTTAAAATATCTGACAGGCAATCCCAAGTTTACATATCTCACAGTTTGCTATGGCAATGTTGTTGTCATCAACTTTACCAATGCCTCCAGACTGCAGACAAACTCGCACTTTCCTCTTCAAACTGCTTTTGTGTTCTACTTTGCCGGCATTTAACCAATAGCGTCTCTGCAACAAAGTGATGTCATGCCGCACACGTTGCTGTTTCTGTGACACATAATCATAGATGTGTTAAATAATAATAATAATATATATCATATACATATATATTTGAGCCCTGATCAGGAAGTAACATCCGGTTCCAATCGAGTCTTAAACCGCGTGATTAGGCCCGATTGCCGATCACATGATCCAATCTGGACATCCCTAATTTATATATGCTTGTAATTTATTATAATTTTTGCAGACACACTGCACAGAAAAAGATTTGATCATCCCAACTGATCTAAATGAATGAAATCTTTCCAAATGGAGCTATTCAATTCATCTGGTGAAATTATATTCAAATCGCAATACATATTGCAGAAAAACACAATATTGCAGTGTCATTTTTTTGTGCAGCTCTAATAAGAAGATAATAAATCCTGCTTAGATTTTTATTTGGTTGAACATTCGGTTCCTCTCAAAAATACAAAGTACAAATGAATAAAGTTGACTTTAATTCACACATATTTTTAGTTTCTGCTATTCTCATACCAAACCTGCCTAATCTGCCACAGCCTGTGCTTTTCTGAACCATTCTGTGAACTGAAATAGCCTGAATACACATAGTTGTATGTAATCTCTGTAAAAGTTCCTTAAAGCTTCAGGGTTGGCAGGCACCTAAACTATCTTATAATCATACCACAATAGAAAATTTTCTCTCAATTCCTTCTTTTTTTTTCTTTCTTTTTTTTTTCTTCTGAGCTAATTCTGCGCCAGACAGCCAACATTCAGCTAATCCTCGGAGAGCAGTAGTCTGGCTCAACTTGATTCCTCTCTGTTTAATTAAGCTTACTTTCATTTGATTCCCTTCCCTTTGTTTTCCTTATCTCTCTTTGTCTATCTTTCTCGCCTACTAACAGTTCTCTTCAATCTTGTTTGCATTCAATTTACTCCACCTAGGGGGTTCGCCGATACGAGGTAAGACAGCTGGAATGTGTCTCCCGAAATGTCTTCTCCATTACCCGTTTCATCACCACCACTGTCATTTCCTGCTTGTTCGGTACATACACAACCTTTGTCGCGGTGTTCAACCTGTCTGCATTCTGATGTCTGTATCTTGGGAAAACAACGCTAGGAAATCACACTCATGTTCAAAAGTTTGACAAATTTATTGAACTTGATCAAAAGTGACATTTATATTTAGGAGGAGTCCTGGAAAAGCTGGATCAATGTTTGTATGACAATATTTAAAGAGATAGTTCACCCTAAAATGAAAATGTACTTATATTTACTCTCCCTCAAGTGGTTTATGAGTTTCTTTGTTCTGTTGAACACAAAATAGGATACTATGTAGAATGTGGAAACATAGTAGGAAAAAAAACATACTATAAACCATTTAGAGGGATGTAAACAAAAACAATGGTCCCAACGTACATCCAGTGTCCGAGAATATTGAAAAATAATTTTATGATAGCTGTTTTAACGTTAAGTTATGATTGAATTGCCTCTTGCTACAGTTATGAAAGTTAGTTTGATAAAAAGCAGGAAACATGGGCCAATGACATGACCCCTTTGGTCTACAGAAGTCACAGGTTTCCAACATTATTATTATTATTATTATTTTGTTGTTGTGTGCGTTTCATTCAGGAAATAATCTCGAACAGGTTTGGAAACAGTGAAGAGTGAGTAATTGATGACAGAATTTACATTTTTTTGGTGAACTATGTCTTTATCATAAACATTTAGCATAATAAATATTCCTTTGGCATCAAATCAGTATTTAAGAATGATTTCTGATGATGAAAGGCCATGTGACTCTGAAAACTGGAGTAATGATGCTGAAAATTGAGATTTTTATAAGTTATTCAGTTGATTTTTTTAATGTTAACATTTATTTATTTATTTGAATGTTATATTTTTATTTTGACCTTAAAGCAACACAGAGCTATACAAATAGCAACAACAACTGTAAAGACAGAAAAGAAAAGGGAAAAAAAAGTCAATAGACAAAAAAAAATTAAACCCATTGTTACATCAGTTGCTCCAGTTTTAAACATAAGCAAACAATGTTACTCATATATTTCTAGGCCAGTGGGCACAGGCAATATGGTGATCATGCAAACAATGACAGGACCATACCTTTTAACTGTTATTCTTGACATTTGACACATAATTAAAAACAGGGTTTCCAAGTGGCTTCAAAGCCAGCAATGCTATCAGAAAGACTGTGTCTAAGTCTCTCTAAAAGTAAAGTGCAAGAGAATTCTGAAAGCCAGGATTTAAAAAGTGGTTTTGATGCCTTTTTGCATAGACAAAGACTAAGCTATCACCATTCCATATTGTATAGCTTTTTTTATTTGATGACTGAACCCACGAAGTGAGTCAGACCAACCAAAAACAGCGATTGCTAGATCAGGGGCAAGGTCACAAGAATAAACCTCAGAGTAGAATCTAAAAAATTCAACTCAACATTTATAATTCTTTATAGAATTTTTGATTGAATAAATGCAGACTTCGTACAGAATTTTCCACAAAAAAACATATTGCTGACCTAGGATAAAAAAAAAATAATAATAATACATATATATATATATATATATATATATATATATATATATATATA
>CAIGQZ010001336.1:35256629-35301050 GCA_903798205.1 Danio tinwini
GATAGATAGATAGATAGATAGATAGATAGATAGATAGATAGATAGATTATTGATGGATGGATGGAAGATACATGGACAGATAGATAGATGATGGATGGATGGATGGCTTGATGGATGGATGGATGGATGGATGGATGGATTATGGATGATGGATGGATGAATGGTGGATTTATACATGATGGATAGGTAGAGTAATGATGGATGGATGGAAGATACATGGACAGATAGATGATAGATGGCTTGATGGATGGTTGGATGGATAACTCGATGGATGGATAGCAAGATGGGTGGATAGCTGGATGGATGAATAGCTGGCTGGATGGATCATTTATTTGACATGATAATACTAAAAACTTAATGTATGGTCTTTTAATATGTTTTTATGAAATTATTTCTGAGTAAATTGTTATTTTTTAGATGTAAATGATTGATTATTAATTGTTCATTTCTATACTGCCTTATTTCTAAATACTACTCTAATTTTCTAGATAGAACAGCCTGATCTCACGGAAAAACGAAACAGTTTTGTCAGTTTAGTGGCTAATTTGTACTAATTCCTACATTCAGTTCAGTCGTAAGAAAATTGACAATTTTTTAAAAGAAGTGTGGCCAACCCTGCCACCCAACCCCGCCCCTAAACCACATCGTCATTGGGGGATAAGCAAATCGTTCTAAATTGTACGAATAAGATTGTACGAATTTATACGAATCAGCCACTTAATCAAAAAGTTATGAATTGCCATGAGACGTGTCAAACAACAACTGTAATATTTTAAAAAGTCTTAAATATTCATTATGAAAATAGCATTTTCATTTTATTTTCCTTTGCTTTTGGAAATTAAATGTGATTTTGGAACTTTTTTTGTAAATTAAATATATTTAATTTAAATTTCATTACAGTATTTATTGTTATATAATTGTTAATATGTTCAAAATGATTGCAATGGATTACTTATTACTATTTAATTTATTGACTTTATAGTATATCACACTGAATATCACATAAATTACTCTCATAATGGTTTATTTTAAACTTTATCTCATAATTAAAGGGTGTTAAAATGAATAAATTACTCGTTTTAGTTGGTTACAAATATTTAAGTTTCTTTATTTTGTTGAACACTTAAGAAGATATCTTGAAGAAAGCTGCAAACTTGTAACCATTTACTTCCACTGTAGGAAAACATACTATGGAAGTCAATGATTAAGTTTTAAGCATTCTTCAAAGTATCTTGTTTTGTGTCAGTAAACATTTTTTTATATATAATTCTTTTTGAAGAACTACTGAATATATTGGAATACATTTTAAAATACAGCAGAGATCATTTAAGTTTGCTGATTTATTGCCATTATCAATGTTGAAAACAGTAAAAACTGCAGAACTTGCAGATTATTTGACAAACAATGTTTGAAAAACTGCATTTTTAAAAACATTAACTTTTAACTTTAAACATTATGCATGTCTTTACTATTTATCTATAAATAAAAGCTGTCTGTTTTTTTTAATAAATAATGTACTAACCACAAACATTTCAATGATACTTTCTTAATGTAATAATTCACCCAAATGTACGCACCCCCAGGTCATCCAAGCACTTGGTGACTTTTTTCTTCAGTAGAACATTGACTATGTTTTTTTCTGCTTTTTTTTCAACTGTTTTTTTTTATTCATAAAATTCCAAAGTCAATGTCTAAAGAGTGAGGAAAACAATTAACACGTTACTCTTGAAGATAAATGTAATGTTATTCTAAAGAAAAACAAAAGTCACTACATCTTGGATGCCGTTTGGGTGAGTAAATTACCATCAAATGTTCATTTTTGGATGAAGTTTGCCTTTAAAATTGAATATTGTCTTGAGCCACATTCACACCACAGGATGCCAGTTGGTCATTAGGGATGTCAGGCTTATTTTAGACCAATAAATACAGTATATTTACATAGAATGTTAATAATATAAGCAACATCTGCTTTCTCTACTGAACTGACTCCCTTAAATTAATAACTATCATTAACCTTTATTAACCCAAGTGTGTTCCCTATAGACAAGGAGTGATAAATTGCTTAACTGTCTTTTACATTCACCTTATAATAGGCCTGTATTAAACTTTAACTTTGTGGATGTTACTGCAATATGTATGAAATACGGTAAAATGTCTGACTTTTCTGTGAATGTTATGCTTATGTGTCTGTCTTTTTAAAATTTCCATTGTGTTTTTTTTGTTTTTTTCTAACCGCCATGAAATTGTTCACAAATGTCTTTTCATGTTCTCTTGTTTTCCATTTGTCTCTGTCTTTCAATTTCATCTCCATTAAATCACCCGGTCAAACTCTCACCTCATCTCATAGACCCTCGAGGAGGTTGGTTCTTTTCACTCTTAACCGCCGCTTGCAGACCCCAACCTGGATCCATCTTTAATCAGAGACCCTTGTTATCAATCCCACTCCCTGCATTATGCCGCCCCTCACCTTTATGTTCAAGCTGAATGTGTTGTGTCAGGTGACTTGCATGAGCCTGCATTAAAAGAGATGCAAGAGCAATGCTATATTTCGTTCAGGGTAGTTGTTATCTGTGTCATTCCTGTAATTTAATTTAATTTAACTTAATTTAATTTAATTTAATTTTTTTTTTTAAATTAGGTTTAAGTGTTTTCCCCCACATGCATGTATATTTTGGCTCATGAAAAGGACTCCTGTACCCAAACGGCTCGCTATTTCATGAAGCCTTAGAATAGAGAATCATCAGTGTTTATTTTGACCATAAATGCACTTGTCTTGGATTACCCACAACAGTTTTCCTTCTTACACAACACATTTCATTGTGTGTCCGTGTTCATAGCCAAAGTTTCACAGTGTCACAGACTTCCCTGGAAATCAATTTGTATTTCTCAGATATGCTACTGCTACTGTAATTTCTTGGCAACAGCGGGCTTGAAGTATTTTGAATTTCACATAGCCTAATTCAAAGAAGAAGAAAAAATGCTCAAGAGTCTATCGTTTTAGCCTTTACAGTGCAAACATAATGAGGAGAATAACAAGCTTGGTTGCGGTGTCTATCTGAAAATAAAATGAGAGAACATAGTGGAGAATCCAATTTCAGGAGGACCTGTGCAAAAAAACAATTATTGCCTGTGCCATTTCTCCATAGACCGATACAAGGCAGCAGGTCATTAACACAAATTGGAAGAGTCTGTTTAATGTGCTGCTGTTTTATACTCCTATTTTAGTAGAAAAAAGCTTCTTTTTGTAAGCAGTTCAGCCTTTGCATCCCCCCGTGAAGGCCACTAGGTATGATTCTTGCACAATGGAGAGTGAAATGCATCCTGGAGTTTCCACCTATAACAGTATACCCTTTAAAAACGTTGATGTTCTGATCCTTATGGATTAGTTCCTTGTACACAATGAGCTTTGCCTCATGCAGTCTAGTCAGTTTATGTCAAGGCAGGTTTGAATTCCGTTCAGACTCCACATTGATAGTTTTTCCCACTGCTCCCTATCTCTGCACAGTGTCAGTAGGCTCCTTTTGGTCTCCATGGGAACCTCTTTTAATGTCAGGTTTATCTGCATATCAGAGGCTCACAAAGAGAGGGGCCTGCAAACAATACATCTCCCACAAGGTCTCAGGCAGGTTCCAGAATCGAGGCAGGACTGAGCAACAACAGACTGGGGTCTCAGTGCCACCGGGCGATAAACTGACAGAGAAAACTCCACATCCTGCAATGCCTCAGCAAGGATGATTTTTTTTTCTCTTCAAACCCACAATTCAATAAAGCTCCCCTTTGGCAGGAATTTTAATGCCTCACTCTATAAGAAATACCATTACGATGCCTTCTTCACCCTTCCCCT
Organism: Danio tinwini; assembly: GCA_903798205.1. Lineage (NCBI taxonomy): Eukaryota > Metazoa > Chordata > Actinopteri > Cypriniformes > Danionidae > Danio > Danio tinwini. The sequence continues at coordinate 35,260,474 of CAIGQZ010001336.1, forward strand.
GGCACGTATTGGTTTATCGGCCTCTTCTGCGCATATGTGTGAGCCACAGTATTGACTTCCTGCCTCCAGTTGTTAAGCTTCAGGCTTTAACAAATAGAAAAAATGACAGTTCGGTCTTTGAAGGGAATTTGTTTGACCTGTCAGCTCGACTTCATGTTAGTTTGTTCATGTTAGTGACATAGTGCCCTTGTAATCACACTAGAGACGTAGTAGTGACAATAGATTTCCTTCGTTTATCAAAGTTTGAATCCAAAGTTGGTGTAAAACTACAAAAAAACACCCTTTTTAACACAAAACAAATGTCCTTCTTTTTGGTAGTACGACGAGTACCACCCCGTTTCTCCATCCCACCTACCAATCACGAGGTGATGCCAGGGGGCAGTGTTAACCTCACCTGCGTGGCAGTAGGTGCCCCGATGCCCTACGTCAAATGGATGACTGGTGAGGTGGAGCTTACCAAGGATGAGGAGATGCCTGTGGGACGCAATGTCTTGGAGCTCACCAACATCCGTCAGTCGACCAACTACACCTGCGTGGCTATATCATCTCTGGGTATGATCGAGGCAACGGCACAAGTTTCTGTCAAAGGTAAGAACTTTCATTGAACTTGTTCATTTAAATGAATATTTATTCGAAAGAATAATTCACAGCAAAGACTTTAGGCAGTTTCTGAAATGATTGTAAACTAAGATGGGGCAACCTCTGGTGCTGTAGTTTTATGATCAAATTAGGGCATAGCTCTCAAACTCAATTCCTGAAGGGCCGCAGCTCTGCACAGTTTTGCAACTAATCAAGGTGTTCAAGACTACTCTTGAACACCTTGATCAGTTGGATCAGGTTTGTTTGAGTAGGGTGGAGCAAAACTGTGCAGAACTGCGGCCCTCCAGGAATTGAGTTTGAGAGCTATGATTTAGGATTATGTTGCTTTTGAGGAATGTAGTCATGGTTGCTTATTACAGAAGGATCCTAACTTTAAAATCATGTCCTATCTGTTTGGTAATCAGGGTCATGTCAGTTAGAACCACAATTAAGACAAAATCAATTACAGAAGAGCTTTTCATAATGCAGAATCTTAACAGATAGGGAGGTGGTATTGTATTAACTTTAGGGCAACCCAACAGCTTTCCTACCTTCAAATTATTCAAATCTAACAAAAAAAGCTTACAATTGCATTGTCCAACAATGACATTACATTTATTGATGGTTAAAATTGAAGAACTAAGATGTTAAATGGAAGATATGGAAGAAACATTCTTGTAGGACCCTGAGGATGTGCTACGTTATTTTATATTATTACTAATGCCAGGCAACGCAGACACATTTTTCTCGCTTGCCCCATCCCTCTTTTGGCCTTCATGAGTAAGAAAAAGTGAGAAATTATCAAATAGGATCTGCTTTTACTTTTCTACTGAAGTGAGGAACTTTTCAATTTCTGTTGCACTCAAATTAACAGCTTGCCAGTTTTAGGCTAAATCATTAGCAGCTTGTGCAGTATTTCCAGTGTCTCAACAGATCTGAGAGTGGATTGTTCAACTCGATGACACTAATTTAGGATTTCCTAGCTGGAGGTATGATTTTGTAAGATTCCTCAATTTAAGATTTGCTTTCATAATACAAATTTGCAAAAAAAAAAAAAATTATAAAAGGAAATTAATAACATCTTAAGGTAAGACCTAAGATTAAAAAACTTTGTAATACACTTCCAGGTATACTTAATTGTTCATGTTATAATCTTTTCTTGAGCATAATTGAGCATTAATATCATTGGAAGTATACATTATTGAGGCAAGACAGGGGTGACCAAGTTTGATCCTCTTAATCAGACAGACTTGAACAAGCTAATTAATGTCTGAGTGTTCCTATAAAACTACATCAAATGCCAGATTCAAACACACTGTGCAGAGCTGCAGCTCTCCGGAACTGAACTTGTCTACCTCTGAGGTAAGAAATGATGGGGATGTTTGAAGTGCACATAACCTAGTGGACTTTTGTTTTGGGGCACTTTAATGATTCATGCATGCATTGCTGTCTGTGCAGATTGTCTGCAAGATGAAGCGGAATATGGGTGTCCTTTAAGCTTTAAACCATGAATGTGTATTGAGTAAAAATAAATAGAATCCATTTTGTAGACTTGCGAAGTTCCATAGATTCTGCAGACGCTGTTATTTAACCCAAGACTTTGAAGAGGTTGTCAGAGAACAGAAAAAGTTATTTTCTAACTGCAGCCCCAAGGTTTTGACCAGCTGTTTGGAACGTCTGGCAAATACACACAAAGGAAAAAAAAACACGGACACTTGCTCTCTGTTGACTGAGCTTTAGGGACTTCCCATGTTTTTACTGTGGGCCCTGAGAAAATGAAAGGCTTTAAAATTATTCTGAGCATGTGTTTACTCAGACCAGATGTCTGGAGCTGTATCAGTACGGCTGGTCCCACCAGACAACACCAAGCTCTGCCAGACTCCGTTCCTTGTCATCATGGCTGCCTCTATTGATTGCACTTTGCACTTCACCGATCAATATGGACGCGGAGAATGTCACCAACATTTATTTGGAGTCCAGCCACAAATCTTAAAGACATAATGACGAGGAAGCCCAGTCTGCCGTTCTGTGAATCATCAGAACGCAAGCCAGGCTTTATTCTTCCTCCCGCTATGTCTTACTTTGCCTGTTTTACTCTATTTTAAGAATGCACTGCGTAGGCAGCTTAGCCTACATATACTGTCATTGGTTTCATTTTCTTTCTTATTATCTACTCCTCAGCCCTCCCAAAGCCTCCTACATCCCTGACTGTTACGGAAACCACAGCTACGAGTGTTACACTCACATGGGACTCTGGAAACCCTGAACCTGTGTCTTACTACATTATTCAATACAGGGGCAAGACTTCAGACACCAACTTCCAGGAAGTGGATGGTGTGGCCACCACACGTTACAGCATCGGTGGTCTCAGCCCCTATTCAGAGTATGAGTTTCGTGTAATGGCGGTCAACAACATCGGTCGTGGACCACCTAGTGAACCCGTTGAAACACGAACAGGTGAACAGGCACCTTCCTCCCCACCGCTGCATGTTCAGGCACGAATGCTGAGTGCCAGCACTATGTTAGTGCAGTGGGAACCACCAGAGGAACCTAATGGTCAGATCAGAGGCTATCGGATCTACTACACATCTGACCTGGATGCACCTCTTAGCGCCTGGCAGAAACACAACACTGACGACAGCCGTCTCACCACCATCTCCAGCCTGACCACCGGCATTACCTACAGCCTACGTGTGCTGGGCTTCACATCTGTCGGGGACGGACCACCATCCGATGTGTTACAGGTCAAGACACAGCAAGGAGGTGAATATGGCAATAATGAATAATACATTATGCTTTTATGGGGCAACTATTACATTGCAGGCTGTAACATATAGCATGATCAATAATAACTATCTTTCGATCATTCGGAGGAATACTCTGCACAAAATAACTCTTAAGATTTACTTCTCGTAAAATTCACGTAACAATTTGCTTGTAAAGTTGAAGTAAATTTACTAAATTTTGTCACAAGTGCAATTAACTTGTCAATATCATGTACAATATACTTGATGTTTAACCCAACACTCCTAAATAAAGTAAAAGTTAATTGATTATCATTAATTTTGAATTTAGATTTATATAAATGAATCAAGTTAAGTACATTTTTTATGCAAAATTAACTTTTTTTCATGTTTGCTTTTATCAAATTAAGTAAATCGAATTTTATTGTTTTTAATATTATTTCTGTAATATTTTTATTGACTTAATAAATATTACTTCCAATACTTATATAAGCATTGCTAGGTTTTTTATAAACTAATATAATTTTGTCTAAATCTTAGACAAATCACACAAATAAAATTCAATTAAACAGTTTATGTATCCAACAATAACTTATGTTACTTTATTATTATCTTCACATTGCATTTATGTTTACTCTTTTCTTTTTAACCACTTTGTCATTGACTTTTGTGTTAAAATGCAGAAGCGCTGTCAAATAGGTGAAACAAGCTTCACCATAAAAGAGGGGCTCACATAAAAGGCAAAAGAATGCGTGCATATTTTCTTAATATTCAATTACACCAAAAGACTGATGAATTCATGGGATTTTTTTGAAATATGTGATATGTGGTAAAAAATGCTGTGCTTAACAATGCAAAGTGGAACAGGCGATCAACCTACCGGCTTCTATATGCTTATTTGGCAGTATATAGAGCCTAAGATTGGGATTTGTAAATGTATCAGAGGTGATAAAGACTATGCAGCAACTTTTTAATATTAAATCAAGCCAAAAACTTGTCTTTATTATTTTTTTTTAAGTAAATAGGAAGCACCTATTGAGGTCTCTGTGCGCTCATTCGAATGAGTTGTTTTCTCCTGTGGCATAAACAAAGTCAATACTTTTCCATTTAAAAGTGCTTAATATTATCAGGCTTATTTGAAATAATAATAAAAAAAATTAAACATTACAATCAGGTAAATAAATACTAATATTTAACTCTATTCACTCAGTTCATTAATTTCAGGAAGTAAATGTGTAAATATATTAAAAAAAAGGAAATTGTAGTTATTTTGACATTGAACATTCCAATAAAAAAAAAATCATGACAATAAATTTATTAGATTTCACTGCAACAATTTTTTTTTCATTCTGTATAAATTCACAAAATTATTTAGCTGATTATTGTTATGGTACATTATATTGTATATAATTGTATAATATAATATAAATAATATAAAAATAATACCATTATGGAGTATTAAAATGTAAAGGATGGACTTATTAAACCTTTAATTAATAAGCAAATATAAGTAAATTATAATTAAATAATGAATCAGATGTAGGTGAACTCACAGAATTTCACTGAATTTGGAAATGTGTGTGAATACCCAGAACTTTAACATCAGTACTAGATATGGATAGGGATAAAGAAATGCTCTTCTTAACATGTCTGTCTCTGTTTTACTTCAAGTTCCTGCTCAGCCATCCAGCTTTGAGGCTGAAGCAGAGCTGGATACGCGGATCCTGCTAACTTGGCTGTGGCCCGTGCAGGACCCCATCATCAAATATGAGCTGCAATATTGGGAGGCTGACTTAGACAACAAGGTATCATGCCAGTGCTTGTGTCTGCCCTATTCATTAAGAATTGCAAGCAGATCAGATATTGAATGCGTACAGCTGCTGCGGTGGGCCATGGATACAAGTGAAAGATAGCCAAAATTGACATTTCACAAAATGACTCCAGGCAAAAAGTCTGCAGTCAGATGATAGAACTAGATTGTGCATTTGGCTTCAAAAACAGAAAGGTACTTATCAATGCTCAGCGCTTGACAACATTCCAGCTGAGGCCAGAGTGGGCCGTTTGGATGGCTTTTCTTGATGTCAGTTCATCTACATTGAGATCAGATGTCTTACGCACACTCTCATCATGATACACATCAGTGTCTGTATGCTAATATAGTGGTTCTCCCAGGCTAGAGATAAAACCTCTGCTGCTGCCCTTTAAACTTTAATTGGTAAATGGATAAGAGAAAATACAAATTAATTAATTTAGCTGATATTAATAAAGGAGAATGAAATAGAGGCCTGCTTTTTATCTGATGAAAAATTACACATTTACATTTTACATTTACATTTAGTCATTTAGCAGACGCTTTTGGCCAAAGTGACAATTGAGCAGGCATTCAGTTATTCAACAAGAGGGGGCAATACACATAAGAAGTTATACAAAGTAACTAGATTGTGCTTAGAAAATTTTATGCAAGAGTAAGAGTGCTAGAGAGAGAAAGAGAGAGAAAGTATTTTTACAGGTGGTTTGTCAAGCCCACTCACAAACACAAAACACCATGTTAGCTGATTATGTTTTCACTTGTTTGAATGCTGTAATTTCTTACTAGTGTGTAAATATAAGCTATTATTCACTCAAAATTTCATTCCTTCAATGCAATGATCTCATATCTGGTGCCACACATAGGTTTGTTAGTGGTTAGCACTGTCGCATCACAGCAAGATGGTCGCTGGTTCAAGTCCCAGCTGGCATTTCTTTGTGGAGTTTGCATGTTCTCTCCGTGTTTGCATGGGTTTCCTTTGGGTGCTCAGGTTTCCGCCACAGTCTAAAAACTGTGAATTGAATAAACTAAATTTCCAAATATAACACATATTCTGGAATAGTTGGCGGTGACCTCTGAAATGTGGCGACCTCTGAAATAAAGACTAAAGGCTGGTTTATGCTTCTGGGTTGAGTGATCGACGTGATCCACGGTGCATGCCTTGTGCAGTCGTGCATTTATACTTCTGCCTGCTGTTTGTGTTGCTCTGCAATAACACTTCAGAAACGCTAACTGACAGTAGATTATGTTCCTCTGTATTGAGTTTCTTCTTAGGTATATAGTTTTTTCTGAACACTACAAGTGGCTAAAACTCACTCATTCAAAGGCGGAAACCGGCGGACATGCGACAACTTTAATCATATAGTAAACACAAAACAAAAGTTTCCATCTGGAGCTCCTTCATGGGACTCAACATTTGTAAACACTCAACTCCATCTGGCTCATGGCTCTCAGCACCACCCACACTCGTCACTGGTACCAAGCCGACCAATCACAGAGCTTGCGCTACGCGTCATTGCGACGCGTAGTTACATTTTTTGAGAGGTCAGCGTCAGCCACGGCGAGGGCTATGCGATCGCGCGAAGGCTGCACCGGCCTATACACGTTAGTTTGACGCAGAAGTATAAATTAGCCTTTAGCCAAAGGAAAATGAATGAATGAATGAATGAATTTCTCACTCTAATCATGTTTCGAATCTCCTGAGACCATTGTTTATTTTGGGAATACAAATTAAGATATTTTAGACTAAATCGGAGAGCTCTCTCATCGTCCATAGACAGCAACGGTCATTTTAAAACATGTAATGACCTTTTTAAAATAATCATTTGAAAGAAGCAAATTGTAAATATAAATAATCTAATTTCAATTGGAAAAGTGGTTTTGATAGTAGGTTCAAGTGGAAAAGTAGTTTTTCGAACTCAAGATAAATACAACAAACAGTCTATTTTTGTTTCAATTGTAATATTATCAAGATACAGTACTTGAATACATTTGTGTACACAAAAAAAGACTTTATTCAACAGTTTATTCTCCCCAGTGTCAGTATATTGTTGCATATTCATGAGAGACCTGTGCACTTTATACATGTCATCCTCAGTCGCACTTCTGACATATTGCCTAAGATGTGCCATTGCTGTGTTTCAAACAGAGGCATTTGGTGTATGTCTTAGTGAACAGAGCTCATGTGAAAGCTAGCCCTATACTGACACTAAGTCGGGAAACTTGGTGTCTACTTGAGGATTAGAGAGCTCTCTGATTTCATCAAAAATATCCTAATTTGTATTCCAAAGACGAATGTAGGTCTCCAGGGTTTAAACGACATTAGAGTGAGTAATTGATAACATAATTTTCATTTTTTTGTGAATTAACCCTTATGAGCCTTATTAGGAAAAGAGGTGTTGTGTTTGTCATTAGGGCAGGGTTCTACTCATCAATTATTGATTGAATAGAAAAGTTTTTGAAATTAATTTTGATGCTTTATCTTTAGATCCATGTCACCTTTGACCCAGCTGGCTCGTACGCTGTTAAAGGTCTGAAACCGGACACTTTGTATAAATTCTCTCTGGCAGCCCGCTCTGAAATGGGGCAAGGAGTCTTCACTCACCCCATTGAAGCCAGGACGGCCCAGTCTGGTGAGCTGCCTCTATTTTATGATCATCTTTATCATGTCAGCTAACCTCAACTTGTCAAAACCAGAAGACCTCTTTCCCCTTCCTTTCTCAAGCCTTTGTCTACCGTCTTTACAATGAACTGTCTTACACCTCTAAGTCAGAAAATACCTTTATTCATTGACAAGGGCGAAAGGTATGTTTGGTGTTTGCTTGTGCCTTTGTCATCTTGGCTTATAGGCTATCAATGTGGTATGTTGTCGCTGCAATGTTAAAAACCAGAGCAGTGAGGCCTGCTGGAGAAAAAAAATACTGTATATAAGAATCTCTTTTTTGTTCTAAATTTAACACTGACTCTCCCCTTTGCTTCCATATCCAACCTTCCTCACTTGCACCCACATATCAAAAAACAATTTTCAGAGAGTACACATTGCAAGTTTTACAGTCATTTCGCAGTATCAGAGTACTTGCTTTCCCCATGAGACCCTCACAGCCTCATATTCTCCTCCAGACCTGTCTATCAGGACTCAAAAACACTTTTTGATCTTTAAGTTTTGTGTCAGCACCCCCCCCCACACCCCCCCAAAAAAACAACAACCTTACAATCTGTCAACGTGTTCAGCAGTATTTTTGTCGCCTACTGCAGAATCAAGCCTTTTTAGTGGCTCTCCCACTGTTGTCAGATTAAGGACCGCCTGACGAGAGACACCTCAAGCTCAATCCCACCATGGGCGCCAAGAATGGCTCCAAACTGCACTGGTTGTTAACAAAGAATTGCGAGCATGTTAAAATATTCCTTCTTCTTTCACTCAGCCATCACTTCTTTCTACCTTAGTTACTTATTATTTTTGTTTATGTTTGTCATATATTGTGGAAAAGCATGAATTAATGCATTTGAGCTTTTTTTGATCATTGTGAATTATTGTTGTGCTGTTGTGATTATTTTTTTATTTATGCCTCTGGACTGTGTTGAGTTGCTTAATTTAGTATAGCCCACCTGATTGCTATCCGTCACAGACTTAATTAAATACGCCGTGCTGGAGTTGAGCTTATCTCAGCCACTCAGAAGTGGCACCAAGGCTGCCAAAAGATGCTAGCAGCAGGATTTAGCGTAGGCAGGATGGCCGAGTTTGCTCTCGGACGCGTCAGCTGCCACACTCGCTGACACTTGGATCGCTGACAAACGGGGGGCTGTTGTCTCCCAGCCAATAGACTCACTGAGAATGTGTGAACGCCTGTTAAAACATAAACTGATGGCCTTTCCTCTGCTTGTCAACACCCAAACAGAAGAAGGCAGTTAACGGCTGCAGTTTACCAATTGCTGTGAACAGGGTGAGAAATTAACACACGCCGCCAGCCAATTGAGGCTATTTTTTCTAAATGACAGGTCATTTTTAAGTGTATTTAACAGGGATGTAACGATACATCATAATATTGAGAAATCATGAAATAAAAATGTACCAATGCGTATTGATGATGTAAACCACAGGGTTCACATATTGAGCCACATGAGTACCACAAGCATATAAGTGACATTTTATAAACTAATATCCAACATAGGCTCTTTCTGAAAACATAGCCCTATATACATTTCTGGAGATCACGAATTATGTAGCCAGAGGTATACGTACGGCTGCATTTAGTGCTGCATTTAGACACCATTCCTTTTCGTGCTTATCAGCTGACCGCTTCCAGAAAGCAGGTAAGACAAAAACAGAAACCAAAAAATTTAACAAACAAGTAAATAACAGGTTGAGAATGTGATAAAATATGAAGTGTAAAAATCAGGCTGCTGCAAGGGCTTTTGTTGTTCTAGATTGCCTTTAAAAACACTGTCGGTTGGGTTTAGGGAAGTGGGTATGCGGGTCAATCGGTGCTTTCGAAAACACTATGGCTGTGTCTGAAACCGCATACTTCCATACTATATAGTATGCTAAAAACAATATGCGAGCTGAGTAGTATGTCCAAATTTATAGAATTTGAAAATCAGTATGCGAGAAGTACCTGGATGACCTACTACTTCCGGCGAGATTCTGAAGTTCGCATCCCATGCACGCTTCACTATCTCATAATGCCCCACAAGAGATTTCATGAAGGGGAGCGAAGCGAGGTCACGTGATCATGACAAAATGCCAGATGTAGTATGTCCAAGTTCCATTCATACTACTCACATTCATACTGTATAGAACGTACTTTTCTAACGTCCAAATAGTATGTTTAAATTCAGGTGCAGTACCTACTAAGTAGTAGGCGGTTTCGGACGTTGGGTTTGGGTAGGAGGAGAGTGGGTCAGTTGATTGGTCGGTGAGTCTGTCAGTCAGGAGTGCGAATGGCACTCAGGAGAGAAATTTGAGGTCTTATAAAGCATACACAGTGGCCTCTGGTGGATTTGCAAAAAAACAAAAACGGCAAAAAAAGTACCTCCTGGGATGTATTTGGTGCTTTCTAGAAATGTATATAGGGGTACTTATTCGGAATAAGCCTGGGTTGCTAATTTCAGGAGGGGTGTGATCGGACAATTAACAGAGATGGTTCATCATTAGTAATCTTATTATCATCCAATCATTTCAAGAAAGAATTCCTATAAATAATCAGAATGGCCTACATTTCTTATCTCTCAATACTCCATCACTCCGCCACCCTGACTGCCAACACATTTAACAGATCACTTCCCTAGCCAGGGAAGAACGGGCACTGAGCTCGGACACTGAGCTCGGACCTCCTTCCCCAACATGGGAGTGAATCGAGCTTGGGGGTCTTTTCGAGCTCAGAGCCCTCTCCTTTTTTTATTATACGTGGGCACAAAAACTCGTGAGACTAATGTAGCCTATATAATGTTGGATGAAATCTGATAATAAAAAATGTGTGATTTTGCCAGTCAAAATGGTCTATTTATATGTAGTCAATGACAGAGTGCCAGCATATGTCTCGCATAATTAATAATTCAACTTCAGAATTATGAATAGTCCTGTGCACTGAAGACCAGGACCAATTTAAAGTGTATTCAAGTCCACGACCCTAAGTCTATACAAAGGTAGCATTTTAACCAACAGTACTGTAGGTCTATTTATTATAATAATATGATCGTTCTGTTTGAGAAATAACAATATAATACTAATATTAACTCAAATCTTGACTTAAGTGTATCGTTGAAGCCTTAGTATTCAAACAGCATCACACTATTGCTTCTAATTTAATAATTTTAAAGATGCAGAACAAACAAAACGGTAACTTTCGTTGTGGCAAACTCACAGTCCAGAAGCAAGCTTGAGTTAATTGGATTTAATTTAGCTTGATGCCCTCCCCGTTACCTTGCCCCTACCTGCAGCCCCCTCTGCCCCCCCTCAAGACGTGCACCTGCTCAGTCTGAGCTCCACCAGCATCAAGGTGAGTTGGGTGGCACCACCAGCCGCTAGCCGCCACGGCGCAATAGTTCGCTACACGGTCAGCTACCAGGCAGTGAATGGAGAAGACACGGAGCGCCATGAGGTGCCAGACATTGGAGCGGATGCCTCCAGCTGTGTGTTAGAAGGTCTGGAGAAGTGGACGGAGTATCAGGTGTGGGTGAGAGCTCACACTGATGTGGGCCCCGGCCCCGAGAGCTCGGCTGTGCGTATCCGAACCAATGAAGACGGTAGGTCTGAAGTATCCTGTATGGACCACTAATACTGCTGTGCTACTGCTGGCTGCTAACTTTCTCTTCATTATAATTCTGTTTAACTCATTTTTAGCATGACTAACAATTATTTATGAGCAATATTTTCTGTGCGCTATTTTCCTAAGCATTTGTTTTCCATCCTACAGTCTCAAATGTTTCTGACTAGAGTAAATGTTCTGATATACTTACTGTATTGACTGTACAGTATGACTTACACCAATTTATTCTTCAGTTTGGTGTGAATTATTGAGTTTATGCTTGTTATAGAGCATTTATATGTGCCTCTGGACTTTAAAACCTTGTCTTGTTGCAATAGCCCCCCAAAAATAATAATTGTATAGGTCAAAATGCTAGATTTTTGTTTTGTGCTAAAAATCATTTAAATATTAAGTAAGGATCATCTTCTATGTAGAAATGTTGTAATTTTTCTACTTGAAATATATCAATATGTAATTTTTGATTGGTAATATGCGTTGCTAAGCACTTAAAATGTTCAAAAAATATATGGATTTTTTTGAACCCTCAGATTTCAGATTTTCAAGTAGTGTTTACACTTTACAATAAGTAATTGTAGTAGTTAATGTTAGTTAATGTATATTCTAACATGAAAAAAAAGAATGATTGAAATGAATAAAATAAATGTATTAAAGTATTTATTAATGTTTGGTAATGTTCGTTAATGAAAATAAAGTTGCTATGCTAACAAACATGGATTTTGATTTTAATAGTGCACGAATGATGCTGAACTATGATTAATACATTTTTAGTTCATGATGGTAAATACATGAACTAAAAAATCATTTTTTGTAATGTGTGATACAAATAGATGTAAATCGTCCAAATTTTAGTTTTAACAAACCATACATCAATGAAAAGCTTATTCTGCTTTCATATGATGGATAAATCTCATTAATCATCACATGTTTTGTAGTCCTGGGTCACATATATAGCTTTAAAGGGCATACATTTCCTTACTTGTTTAAATGATACAGTGTGATATAGGATTTAAGTCAGATACACTCCAAATAATACCTAACCTTGAATGAAACCTGGACCGGAAAGCTTTGTGTTCTTCTTAAGTGTACCAATGTAACCTGGAAGATGGGCTAATGAGATTCCATTATAATTAGAGCGTCTATAAATGAGGAGGGAACAATTTAAAAGAGACATCCTCTTAAAACACCATAAAATCGGTAGACCATTGCACGTTGTTCATAGCTCACTGTCAGCTTATCACTGAACGATGGTCTAATTGCACGACACTTTATTTAAACAACAGACACAGCTTTCCTGGAAATCCAGCTGTTAGATAACCAGTTTGCCTAAACCAGGTGTTGTGAAACTGGTATTCAGACACCCCCTAGGGATTGCATGGGTCTAAGGAAAATTTTGAGGGGGAAAAAAATACAATATATATTTTAAAATCAGAAATACACATAAAATATGCATAGTTTTGTATAAAAAATATGTATTATCATATATAATTTAAATTATGATTTTTTTTTATACATCACCATTTAACAGCTTTTGGTTAGATTGGTTTAATTATTATTTCTGTTATAAAACAATGTATTTTTTAGGTGCGGTGTGTGCACAGTCAGCAGAGGTCTGCGATGCAGCGCCAGGCGAAAGTATAAATCAGGCTTAAAGATGCAGAGACGAACATCAGCCCTCAAAGCAGTTACTCACTCTTACTCACCGTCTGTCTTTTTTCAGTTGTGCTACAGCAGCTTTCATATGTGTGCCTGTACAACTTTCATAGCCAGCCTTTAACACACATGACTTCAGGCAAAACCCTGAGTGGTTTTGATAAGGTTTTGACTAGAAGTGTGGGCTGAGGAGAGAAGCGTATTAAGCGTACGAGAGCAGTATAAGACCGGATGTGCTCACTGCATGCTCCTTTACCAGACAACATGCGCTTTGTCTCTAAATAACAGGATTTGCTCTGCTCCCCGGAGCATGCAAGGCTTGTCCTGCACGCATACACAAGCACCCTTCACTCTTTCAGGCCACGTTCTGCCCTTCACAGCTTCCTTAGTGCTGGAGAAGTGCAGTTACACTTGATCCTTCAGAAGCTCTTCTAAGAGCACAGCTACACGATGGCAACGCACTTACAAACTGGAATGTTTTGCTTCTAAGTTTTTGAGTTCTTTCTTAGAGACAACTAAATTATAGTATTATAGTATATCACGCAAAAATTATGTGTTCTACATGCCAGGATAGTATGTGCTCATTTAATTTTGTTAAGAAACACTATGTACTTGCACACAAATGGTCCTGTTTGTTAATTGCTCTGTTTTTTTTATCTCTTCATCTTTTTCTCCTTTTAAAATGTCTTTCCTCAATTCCTGTCCACCTTTTTTATAATCTTATGCCTAAAACTTGGGTTAGGGGATTTTACCATCTGCTCTACTCTTTTTTTCAAGCAATTTCCATCTGTAAGTTCAGTCTTATGAAGCATTACTCAGATGAGCGCATCCTCATCACCTCAAGTTTTATTTTTGTTTAAATTCTTAAGCATCATTAAATTATTGCAAGCCTCATTTGCTTTGATTCCGATGTGATAAATATTCCTTAAAGGTCCCATGAAATTAAAATAAAGTTGTTGTTTTTTTAGATGTTAGTATCAGTATTATTTGTTTTTAGGATATTTATAAGCTAGTGTGCTCCAAAACAGTAACAAAATTCGCATTTAGAAGATATAAAACTGATACAAATATGTAAAGTTTGTAGTTTGTCACTTCCTCCTAAATGGATCAACAGATTTATTGACGTCAAATAGTTTCTAGTATCTGGCATGCTCCTCATTTGCTTTTCATTTGATGCACTTGAGCTTAACCACTTCTACTGGCAGAGCTGTGATAAAATCTGATGTTTTAAATCTGGAGGAGCTACAGTATGTTTCATCGTCTCTCCATGTTTTGGCTGAGTTTACATTAAACATCGAATAAAAATGCATATTTTAAAGCATTTCACGGGACCTTTAACCCCCAAATGCTAAAAAAGTTGATACATTAGATACATTAACAATAACACTGAAAGAACATATAACGTAGGTCTCAAACTCAATTCCTGGAGAGCCGCAGCTCGGCACAGTTTTGCACCAACCCTAATCAAACACAGCTGATCTAGTAGTGTCTAGTAGTTTTGAACAACTTGATTATTTGGATCAGCTGTGGTTGATTAGTGTTGGAGCAAACTGTGCAGGGATCTTCTTTACTGACACTTCATGTTTGTATAGCTGTACATAATTCAATGTACATACAAGATCCTTCAATCGTTTTTAGAACTGTATCAGTGACATCCATTAGATCTCATCCACATTTATATGTACAACTGGAAATTTATTTTTTTGACCCTGAACCTAAAAATGTTGATTTATTTTATTTTTGATTTGAAAGAATATATATTTTATGAGCTTCACAGTTACAAAATACATTTAGCATATATGTAAAATATATTTTATTCAGAAAAAAAACTTTTATCATGTAGACCAACAAATTTTGTAAAACAAGTACCTCTCATCAGCCAAACTAATTAGCACTTATTAAAGTTTTTGCAAAGCCTCACGCTAAAGTTTAAATGTAATTGTTCCTCTTTAGTGCCAGGAGCACCGCCTCGGAAATTGGAAGTGGAGGCTTTGAACTCCACCGCTATCCGTGTGACATGGAAACCTCCTCTTTCTGGGAAGCAGCACGGCCAGATCCGGGGATATCAGGTCATATACTCCCGGCTGGAGAACGGGGAACCACGGGGACATCCAAATATAATGGATGTCGCTTTGCCAGAAGCACAGGTACTACCTGCTAATTCTTTATTGTTGTGTTTGACAGTTTGTACAGTCTGCTGGATGCTTTTGTTATTGCTCAGTCGGGCTCTGTTCCAAACCCTAGTGAGCTTTCCCATTGGCTGCTGTCACACTTGAACAAATAACTACCTACTGAGGCAGCGTGATTAATGAAATTGGACTGATTAGAATATGAATGATGAGAATAGAGGTTGCTTTTATCTTGTTTGAACCATATCAGTATTGAATCAATAGTGTAAGCAAGAAAACAAACAATTATTAGGACTAACACTTGAAAATATTGTGTCAGATTGAATTAAATGAAGAAAAAAAAGAAAAAGTTAACTATGTAAATCAACTTTTAATCGACTATCAACTAAGTGACATATATGAACTTTTTATTTGTTTGACATGAAAATGTATGTCTGATACTGTAAATTAAGGTTCCAAAACAGGTACTTTTTATCGTACAGACTTAATTTTAAATACGTGTTTCAAACAAGTATACATGTCAATAAAAGTTAGGTTGTTAAACTAGTTTTTAACCACAGATTAAGGTTCCAAATCTGAATAAATAAACTGAAAATACCCTTGAGTTGACATTTTTACAGTGTTAAAATACAAAAAAAAAGTCATTTCTTCTTATTATTATTATTAAGATTTTATTTTTCTATATTTCTGTACAGCAACTTTTATTAACATTTTATAATTTTATTAGCTTTAAAATGTAAAATTTTAAAAATGTTTAAATTAAGTTCAATTTTTTGGTAGCTCAATTGTTTTTTCAAGTCAGTTAGTGTGTTTGCAATGCCTCAAAATGTTGCCTGTGCAGCCCAATAGGGTTTGGAATAGAACTTTGTTTTCTGTGTTTTCAGAATACATGACTACACATCTAATTCCACAGAAAAACTTTTTTTTCCTGAGCCCTCAATGTTATGTAAAGTGTTGTTAAATATTTCATAGATGCACGCTATTGGTGGCCTTTCAAGAATCAGGCTCTTTGTAATTCCTAACATTAATACATTTGCACTGCCTTGTTACTCTGTATTTTTGGAGGGTTTCGCTCATGATGCGTTAATATAAGGAGATTTAAAAGCGCCTGAAGAAACGTGGGTGCGCTGAGATGGAAGAAAGATAGTAATCCTTAGGAGGGATTTAGATATCCATGAATATCTTAAAGCAGACACTTTTTTCGGGGATAGAGAGAATCAGACTAGGGGCATTTAAGTACTTCTGCTCTCGAATTGTTAGCTGAGAATTTACTTGCGTAGACGTGTGTTTTTCTGCACTATTCCTGCCCCCAAACAAGAGTTTCTCATTTACCTGTGTAAGCAATCCCCCTGTCTGAGCTAACGGGATCAAGACTTGAAAAAAAGACTACCAACAGACGTTTATGGACCGCTGTGGGCTTTAATGGTTTTCAGTAAATGGGCAGGTGACGTGGGTTTTCTGCTAAATCAAGAACATTATTTCTCATTTGCATAAGTACATACCGAAGTGAGGGAGAGCATGAGAAATGCAAATATCTCACTTTACGCATCAGTGCTCAATCCATCTTCAAGAACGAGCAAGTTTCTGTGTTGCCATTAATTGATTTCTGCATATTTTATTAGAAATGCTATATTATTTATTCATTTCTAACATTTAATATCATTTTTTTCATCATTTATAATTACACTGTGAAACCCTTTTCTTACATAGAGCTTTTGTCTTGTTTCTAGTCCATATGCTGTATATAAAAGCTAGATTTGTTTTAGAAACAATAAGTCACAATTAATTGAGATTTCCTTTAAAACAAGCAAAATGGAGTAAGTAAAATATTCTTTTTTCCAACCATATTAATATAATATTTTAAGTACCCCATTGGCAGATATTTAGTTTGTTTTAAGAGACGATAAAGAATATTTCATGTTGACTTATTATTTTATTAACAAAACACTTTTTGGACGTATAAAAAAAGCTTTTTGAAAAAAAAATAGATATTTGGACTTAAAAACAGAAAGGAAAAGCAGTTATTGCAGTGTATCTAAGTCATCATTTAACAGCTACTTGAACATCGTTAAAAAAAAACACTATTATTTTTATATTGTTTTCTATAATTATTAAATTTGCTGCTACACCCATAATACTGCCTCAGCCAGAATGTATTAGTGCAAATATCAGTGTATCTAGCAATGGTATATTCAGTGAAATCCCTTGCGCTGAGTTTGAATTGTCTTTGTGACCTTTGTCTCTGGGGCTTGTGGTGAAGTTTATGTTTTGTCTGTTCAGAGTCTGTAATCTGTAACACCTCCAAACAAGTCCAAACTTGTAAACTTTGTTTAATGTCACAAGGTCAGTGCTTCCGAATGTTTTCAACAGCATACAAGACACCTTTGTTGTGAGTTTTTCAGCTTTTTCATTTCATCAAGCCTCCATCGGTGACACAAAAAACAATAGACAGCTTTTGTTTACAGTATCTGTCAGGTGAACTGCTGTTGACCTCTTTGCTCTCACAACACAAGGACACCTGCGCTGTACCTCTCTCCCTGTTTGGAAAACAACATTCCCTTCATCTGCCACGGCATCTGATGTGTTGTTGACTCATTTACTGCGAACAGTGATGGTTTGTCCCAGGACGTGACTCATTTGCCGTCATTGTCACCAGGAAAAAAAAAACTTGCTGAGACACATTTGTAAATATCAGATTCTTCAGACACAATACAAGCCTGTTTACTTTCACCTTGTGTCTCTATTTTCTCTCAGACATTGAAGATGTATCATAAGACTCCTGTTCCGTTTATGTCTACATCTTTCTTCGTTCTTTGACTCTTGCTCGTGGAAAAAGAGAAAGCGATGTTGCTTTGCTCTCTGGGATGTAATTGGCCAGGGAGAGCTGGTGAAGAAGGGAGAAAACATGTCAGAGAAGTGATGAAAATCCATTGTGTATTGTGTAACACTAATGGTTTGGCAGGGTGGTTGCCGAGTTGCTTTGATAAATGGCTTGTAGTGCTTTTTTGTCTTGACAAAAAGACCCGGATTTTTCAAGACATCCATTTTTGTTCTTCTGGGGGTTGCCAGTTGTTCATTTTTAATATGTGCTGTTTCTCTACCACCTTCTGAGACTCTCTGGCTTTAAGAGCATGGGCTTCTGCATGGATGGGCTCTTAAAACATCTCAGAGGAGAGCAGGAGTGTGTGTAATGTTTTTCATTTGCTCTTAGTAGGCATTACTGAACAAGTTCAAACCCTAATGGCTAAGCCACCAATTAACATTATTTCTCCAAGAAGTACAAACTAACTAGCTATCTACACATTGACAACTCAGATAGTTTTTAATTGAATTATATATTTTTAACATGTCAACATGATACAATATATACATCCTGCCATCAATTGCAACTCTAAAAGTTCCATTGAAATGGAAACTCTTCCTCTTTGTGGTGTGCATTGTATTTAAACATTATTGAAAAGAAAAAATGTACGGTGGGGACAATAAACGATCAGATAATCACCACAGAGATGTAATTTCACAGAAAAAAACAGTTATAACATTTTAATTAAAATAATACATTGTCAATAACAATATACTGAATTGCCTAAAAATTTACATTTAAATAACTATTTAGATTTTGATTAAGTAAAGGATAAAGTATGGTTGTTGTACAGTATAAACCTGAATGGATTTATTCTGAGATAACAACCACCTGGACAGTATGCACTTTATCCCTAATACTCAGCTATTTGCCAAAAATACTCAGCTATTTGCCAAAAAATTAAAGACACATAACAAGGTTCTGATATGTAATTGTTTACATTCTTTAATTAATGCAAAGCTGACAGAAACAAAATGGCTAAATGGAGCATACACTAACCTATGTATTATTCAGGCACAAAATTTAATGACTGACATGATGATTCAATATTTCTTGATGAGCCTGCTTTATTAAGCGGATGTTATCTGTGAATAACATACCTTGGAACATTGTGACTGACTAATCAGAATCAAGTATTTCAGACAGCCATGTAATACATTTTGGTAAAAAAGTAGAGTACATTAATGTATCATCAAAAGGTGTACTTTTGTACTTTTTAGGTTCTACTATTTAGCTAATGACTATATTCTTCACGTACAAATGGGGTTAGCCATTTGAATCTCTTTGGCTTCCGATCTCATTCACATGCATCCTAATTATTAGACATTAAAAAAAACTGCTTGTTACACTGCTTGATATTTTCTTATTATATTATTCTGCTTTGTCGGTATAGTCATGGACACACTTATTGGTAGAGCAAGTAGTTTGACTCTTTTCTGCCGTTTTTTTTATTCCTAGTCATTTCTCCCATATATAGGAAACTGAATCGCAAGTTCTAAAACAATCACAAAAACAAAAGCACTTCTGCATTTTAGAATAAGGTCAATATGATACTGATATGTGACCCTGGACCACAAAACCGTTCACAATTGTCAGGTTTGTTTTTAATTGACAAAACATCTTCATGGAACATGATCTTTATTTAATAGTCAATACAATGTATTTTTTGCTATTGCCAAAAATATACCTGTGCAAGATACATCATGAGTGGTTTTGTGGTCCAGGGCCACATTTGTACCTTTAAGGGAAAAACACACACTGTACTCTTTTTAAAACACCATGACAGCTTGTATGTTTATTTCTGATGTGTACATTAAAAAACAATAAACACATGACGTTTTTCTTATTGAGACCATGTCATAGTCCAAACCCAACATTTATCTCCCTTAAAGCAACTTGAGAAGCTTTTCTCTCATCTGCCTCTCTGGCCTCAGTCGAAAGGCCAGGAAACCAGCGATCACTTGTTTGTCTGTGGGTGGGTTAAATGCATTTTCCTTTCAAACAAGGCCAGACTGGGAACCCACACACAACCCTCATTCCGGATCTAAATTTAACCAAGAGATTGAGTTAATTGATCTATTCCACTGTGCCACGAGAGCCCTGCAAGTGGCCGTTGGAGAGGCCTGTCAACCTTTCCATGAAAAATCACCAATAAATCCACATAAGAGTCGCCTACAATTACAGCTGTCACTCTTCTGTGCTGTTTGGTTAGGATCCTGTTGCATTAGTTGTGGGTGTAGGATAGAAGAGGGATAGAGGAAATGACAGATGTAACAAAAGATTGGAGCTGGGGTTGTACGGCTTTTAGTGTACCTGAGATGGAAGACAAAATTTGGAGGGTTTGCATCTAATACATTTATACAAAAAAACTCATTGTGCCATTGGTTCTGGAGGAGGGCCCAAGACCTGCAAGCTTGGGTACCTGGATTAGTTGGTTAAGGAGTTTTATTTGAATTGGAGTGTGTTTTGAGCTTGACCAATCCCTTTAAAGGTGCTGTATGTAGGTGTTTGACTGATATTTAAGAAACATGCTAAGGGTGTCACGGTAGGGTTAGGGGGAAAAGGAGGCGAGGACCCAAGCGCAGAGTAAGGGGATATTTATTTACAATAAAATAAAACAAAAAGGGAAAAGCAAACAACCCCGAGGGGAAAAAACATTAAATCAAACAAATAATAAACAAACAAAACAAACTGGACTGGGCAGGCTGGCAGGGATCAGGACTGGACCACATCAGGACGGAGACGACAAGCAAAGCTGAGACATGGAGACAAACGAAGTGTAACGAAGACGAACTGGCACAGGACAGCAGACATGAGGAGATTATAATCAGTAGTAAATTAACACACAAACAGGTGAACCAAATGAACTAATAATGAGTTAATTAGAAGGGTGGGGCTAGACTATAGACTGCAGAGCACATGACAGACACATAATCACAAGGTGCATGTAAACATACGCCACGGACTAAACACAACACCTACAGAAGACTGAACGTGAGACACGAGCACACAATGAATGAAGACACTCACCGTGTACTCACACACGCAGCGTGCATGCTTCATCCCAGCACCGACCGAAACCAAACCCAACTAGACAAAGACGCTGGGACTGAAACACCACGCTGCAAACAGACAAACAGAAACACCCGGACGAGAGCGCACAATCCTAAACACGCCCAAACCCTACGCACCCGCATCGAGCGGAACGCGCAGGGTCCAAGCGCGCCAACAATTAGCGCTCATACAGAGACACGCACAATGACAAAACATAACAGGAGTAGTGTCAGGACTCCGCCACCAAAACAAGAATTAACAAGACCAGATTGGCGGAATCATAACAAAGGGAACATGTTTTTTTTCTGAAAAACAATGCTAAAGTCATTTATTCTCCTTTATAACTTGCCCGCTGCCAGTTTACCCAATTATGTTTCAGCATCTCGGGTTGTATTACATTTTAGTCATGAAGGCTGCCTCAATAAATGCGTGCACAACATAAAATGCGACCTCTGGAGGACTGTATGTGAGGCTGTGAAATGAGATACAGATTCAGAGTTATAAAAATTTGTATGAGGTGGTTTTTAATTAGCAAATAATATAAATATTGCAATCACAAACATTCACTCCTACTTACTCCTACTTACTCCTGTTGGTGTCATCAATCTGGAAACCTGCGATTGCTTGGAGTTGTCTGTGGGGATAGGTGGAAAAAAACTCTCCAGTGTTTTGACTTTAGACTGCAATGCCAATGTACCCACCGGTCCTACTGCACCCAACCCGGTCTGAGCTGGAATTGAACCGGCGATTCTTTGCATGGGATTTCGTTGCTTTAACAAGGAGGATAAAGACCATGGCCTCGAGCGTCTGTCGCTATTGCACCTTTTGAGGTCAGAGGAGTGAGGTTTATCTGCATAGCACTTCGCTATCTGGCATCCGTTACACTCACCCCATTAAACCTCACTTCCATCCCGGATGAGCCCCCAAGTGTAACCCACCGGTCCTACCGCACCCAACCCGGTCTGAGCTGGGTTTGAAGCCCATTCTTTGTATTCTTTGCTACCTTGCCTTCGTGACACCTAGTTCAACCACTAGGTGTCAAACCTACATACTGCACTTTTAACAACATGCAAGCATCTGCTTTATGGCTAAAGATTAAATGTGAGATACATAGAGCACCAGCTCTGAAGGGGTCACTCTGGCCCCGGTGGGCCCAGTGGCAGAAGAAGAAGAAAGAGAAGAGCCCTTTATGTCCCCTGATTAATATCAGCACCATCTCCTTTCATCTTTTGTTCTCCAACTGTGTCTATCTGACAAACACAGACTTCCATTACTATTTTAATATCCTTTCTGAAAATTGCCGCATTTGGCTCCAGCTGAAGATTCCTATCAGTTCTGACCTGCTTTTTCTGCTCTCTGAAGCATTTTAATAAAGTAGGCTAATTTATTCATCTAGGATTCAAAGAGAACGATTCTGAGGAGATAATTTTTGTGAAAGCAAAGGCCTGTGCGTTTAACGGAGCCTAAAGTGGCACGTGGAAAACAACAAGCCATTAGGAAAGCAGATAAGCGGAAAAAAATGTCTCATTAACTCGAGCTTAAAGAGGTTGGTTGTGTTTATTTAAGTGCATGTGTCTTATGTTGTGCTTCGGTGGGATTTTTGATGATGTTTGTGCACCAAAGCAGGCAACGGTTGTGGCTTTTTGGTTCCCTTTTGATGCACTTGTTTGAGCGTGTGCTAAGTGCATGTTGGTTTCTACGCCGTACGATTAATAGGACTGTTAAAAGCAGCGATTTAGAAGGAGTCCGTTGAGAAGGAAGTGAATGCAGTGAAACAGTGATGACTACATGATTGAAGTACAGTTCTTAAGTGCAGACCTGAAGGGTTAGAAGCGCTCTCCGGCCCATTATATCTGATCAATGTTTCAACCTCTACACTTTCTGCTCAACTTACCAGCATGACTTCAGCACCTTGCCGTGAAAGGTAATGGCGGTCGGTTGGGCCTGCAGGCAGCCGTGCCCTGGGTAAAGTCATTGTTACCAGACTTTTAGGAAGGCATGCCTTGGGCAAAGCTGGTGGATTCTTGAATGATGTCAGGGGCTTTAAAACCACCAATGAGATTTCCCTGGCGAGCTAACAAGGCACCACAATTGCCAGTAGGTATCATATAAGATCGGCTGTGTGAGGTTTGTGTGTGGGAAATGGTGTGTTAGGGAAAAATTGGCTTCCACGTAGTCTGATAATGGTATTGTTATGCAATATACACACAGATAGATCTACATCAGCTCTATCATGAGAAGCAATTATAGGATATGGGTGAATGTTTGCAGAATTATCTAATATAGAAAATTACAGTGTGATGGTTGTCTGAATTTGTGATATGCTTCACTGCACTTTGCAGATTTTGTGTTAGAAAGGAACAATTTCCTTTCTGTTTTTCTTTCAAAGTAGAAATATCGGCTCGGGTTGAGTTGGCTTTATGCTGGATTCTTGGTCCATGTGACTTTTTTGAGAGAGGGCTGCAGTTTTTGTCAGTACATTTTGATGTTATCAAGCTAGCAGTGTGATGGAGATAATAGGATTTCCTGCTCAACACCACCAAAAGATTCGCACCAAGAAATAAGCTTTTTCTCCCCATGAGATGTATTCATAAGAAATAAAGATGCCATATGTGTCTTGTTTAAATTAAAAACTTTTAAGATTATTTTGTTTAGTTGAGGACAGTGTGAGGAATTCGCTTTAGTGGATGTTATATCATATATTATATGTTATATCGATGTTATATTATACAGAATACATCAACAGTATCAATGTGTAATGTCGCTATCTGCCAGTAGGGACCAAAATGTGTGTAAATGTGAGAGGTATAAAAGTGAGATTAAATTTCAGGGGGGAATTGTGTTTATATCAGATTTGTCACAACTGCCAGATGGCGCTGCACAATATATCTTTTCAGCATCGATATCGCAATGTGCGCATTCGCAATAGTCACATCGCAACGATTTGCAATTTCCAGTCTGAATTATAATTGACCAGGAGCTACAGAATTGTATTTAATCACTGTATTTATATGGAATGTATTTATGTATTCGTATTTAGAATTTTTGTCAGAATTTTACTTTGCAAAGTGAGAACAAGATTATTTCGTTTACCCAACTGGAAGATAATTTCCTTAAAACAAGCAAAAAATTGCATTTTTATTTTTTTTTTGCATTGTGATTATTTAATTTCTCTACATAAATATTGTTATACTCCCACATAAAAACTGCCAAATAGTGCTATTTAAACTATCTTGTATTAATATTGAAATATTTAGAAAAATAAAATATCCCAATATCAGATTTTTTCATTATCGTGCAGCTCTACTGCCAGATATAAATTCAGAATTGTGAGATTCAAAAAATCATACTGAGAAGGAAATTCTTAATTTATTAAATTTTTATTGAGAATTACAAGGTCCCACAATTGCATTTGAATTTTGAGAGGAAATTTTTCGTTTTTCCCTATTAAACTTTTTTTTTTTTCATGATAGAACAAGATTCCATTAAAAAAGATTGACAATGTGCAATAGTATTAGCATTTTTATGCTACACCTGCCCAGCAGGCACACAACATCATAAGACATTAATATTAGGTTAGATTTAGATCATGACGTTAGGTGACCAAAATTCATTGTCTAGCCAGCATCTAAGGACGTTATTTTGTCGTCCAATAACGACGTCAAATAAATTGATATTTGCTTGATTTTAGGTTGCGTTGGAAAGAGACCAAAATTCAACGTCTGATAGATGTCATAGTGGTAACGTCCCCACAACGTCAAAGTGTAACATGATTAGATGTTGATATTTGGTTGATTTTATGTTGATTTTTGGTTGGACATTGGACATTGATGTAGGCCTGTCGTTGGGTTCTGACGTCAACCCAATTTTCTTCTGCAAACAAAATCCAATATCCCCATGACGTTGGGGTATGTTAGAGTACAACTTCAATATGACATTCTGTGCCTGCATGGTGACAACTGTCAGAAATCACATAGACAACTCCAAACTGTGAGCAAAGGATTTTACAGAATACATTATTCAAATGAACCCGTTATTTAAATCAACTTCGAATCAGTCACTCTAAATACTAAAAGTTTCATTATATGACAGCCTTATTGTATTGCAGTAAGATTTTAATTGATTTCATTGTAGTTTCATTATAGGTTTGCTACAAGTGATCTAAAAATAATAATAAAAAAATGAGCTGCGCAATTAAACACAATATTAACCAATACTCATAAATGAATCATTATGATCATCTGATAACCAATATGGTACTGTTTCTATTGTCAAAATTACTTATACTATACATGTGTAACCAAGCAGTGCATTTGTAATAAATGTTTTGAATTGTACAATATGTCTTTTGGGGGTCAGTTAGCAGCTCTGTAATGAATGCAGCCCAGGTAAGTGTCTGCGAATTGCAATGTTTGCCGCCATGCTGAGACTAAAACGTTCTTGCACCAGGTGTAAGTGGTGCAATAGTTGTCATTTCTTTCTCCCACAGAGCAACGGAACGAAGCACCTCGCCTTTGTTAGCAGTATATACCACTGCTTCTTTTACCTGACATTATGCAGCACTGTGTCGAATGTGAAATATTGTCATCTGTCCTCCTCCACCCCTTTCCTCTGTCTCTGTAGCATGTCACTGTTAACGCTCTGTGTTCATCAGTAGATGAGAGAAAAAAAAGGTAGCGAAGCTTTTTTTTCTCCCCAGTAGTGCCATCTCTGATTCATTTTTCCCCCTCTCATCTGTCATGTGTTTTCCATCAGTGGAAAATTGAAGAGTCCACGGAATATGTGAGTAACTCAAGTGTGAGCAGGTGGTTTGCAGCATTGGGCCTGCAGGGATGCTATGCTTTGTTTGTGTGTTCATCTATCGCTTTTTCTTTAATTTTCTCACTAACATTTCCCCCTGTTTCGCCTTTTAAGGAGGCACTAAAGGGGTCGTTCACCCAAAAACGAAAAATTACTCACTATTTGCTCATTCTCAAGTTGTTCCAAACCTTTACCTATTGACTTCCATAATAAATACTATGGAAATCAATGGCTACAGGTTTTAAGCTTTCTTTAAAATATTTTCTTTAGTGTTTTACAGAAGAAAGAAAGTCAAACTGGTTTGGAACAAGTAAAGGATGAGTAAATTTTCAGATTTGGGTGAACTATTCCTTTAACGGTTTGATTGAACTTCTTCTTTGTGCTTGAAGGAACACTCCATTATTCAGATTTGACAAGAGTTAAACAGTTTTACAATTTTAAATCTATTCAGCTGCATTTTTAAGCACCTTTAGCTTAGCTTAGCATAAATCATTGAATCAGATTAGACCATTAGCATATTGCTCAAAATGTAAAAAAAAAAAGAGCTTTGATAATGATATAACCCAATGCTTAAAAATAGTCCACAACTAGGTAACAGCGCTGCCTAATATCATTGTGCATGGGTTTTCTTGAGCATTATATTGAATGAGCATTACATCGTACATTTTCTTGAGCATTATATCAAATTTCTTGAGCATTACATCAAATTGAGAGTGTAACTATATTGACTTGGAAAATAACAACTTTTCATTTTGTGTTGGTTTTAGTACCTGATGTAACTACATAATGAATAGCTCCTTATATTTTAAATATATAAGTAGTATCACAGATTGGTTTGGCAAAAGTTTGCTACATCTTAATACTGGAAAAACATAAAAGCTATGTCTGGGAAGTCAAACAAGAGCAGTAGATACTAGATTTTATAAAGCAGTCATCATAAATGGAAAAATAGTAGAACAGGTCTCAAATTGTAAGTATTTAGGCACAATTATTGAAAATAAACTGAATTTTGATAATAATGTAGAGGTTGTTTATAGGAAGGCAAGTCAGCGCCTTAGTCTCCTCCGCAAGTTAAGTTTTAATATTAGTACACAGACTTTAAACATGACATATAAATCATTAATAGAGAGTGTTCACACATATAATATTGTTTCATGGTTTGGCAACACAACACTTAAACAGAGGAAGAAATTATCGAAAATTATCGATCAGCCAAGTAAAATAACTGGTCCCCACCAATGTTCGCTGCAGATTCTATTTGACTCCTTTATGGAAAAAAAACAGCAATTGCGATTTTTAAAGATAATACACATCCCCATAATTCAGCTTTTGAAATGTTACCATCAGGACGCAGGTTTAAAATTCCCAAAGCCCGAAGAAATGCTTATAAAAAGTAATTTATCCCAATTGCAGTTCTTGTCTTAAATCGGATCACTATTTGAAGTGAATGGGGTGGCTGTCAAGAATGATCTGAAGTAATATGTATGGGGCTAATTTGTTTTTTAATTCATTGTGTTGCATAGATATATACACTAGATATTGCATACGGACCCTGAGCATGCGTCTATAGCGCCGTCACATTTATACAGTGCTTCCTGGACAAATGTCATTGAAGCGCACTAGTCAACCGCAAAGCCAATGTGAAGATGCTGAACTTTAGCGCTGTGTACAGGTGTAGCAAAAAACAAATAAAGAAAAACAAAGCACAAATGCAAAACATTTTATAGATAATTTTTTTATGATTTTGTATGTTGCAAACTTTTGTGCTAAACAAGTATTGATGATAATTCAGTCTCTTATTGCACTGACCATAAGGCAAAGTAGCACCAACTCACACTAAATACTGGGCTTATGCTAGTTATGTTGAATAAAATAAGCAAATAATGTAAATAAAATATGATAATAAAATGCTGCGGTGCCAGAAACTTGTATTATTGTAGGCTAAGTGAATGAGTCGTTCATAACGGGGATTCATTCACAAACTAATCGCTCCCCACATTAGAATGAGAAGTGAAAGCAGGAGAGGGGGTGTGTTTCACGATACAGATTAAATCAAATTTAACAAGGAGGGAGGATAAAACATTTCCATGCACACAAACACATGCTCTTTGTTGGCAATGCCCGTGCGGTCAATTACCCATCGATAAAGAAAAGTGATGTAAAATTATAATTTTCGTGATTTAAAAAGATATTTGCATACTGACCACCGGGAAAACTCCCGATCATAGATATATGTTTATATGTGTATATATCTCTGGCTCTGGATGGCCAGTCCTCCACTGCACCTTGGTCCCACATTCATTTCAAAGGAGCGCTACCCTGTACTAAAATGGCGGCTCTATTGACGCATTCCTTCCAATAGACAACAACAGCGTAAGTGACTTCTAATGTAAATATCTATGATGTTGTTGTCTTGATGAGTGTTGCTATTGTGTAATTGTTGTATGGTTATATGTATGCAGTTGTTGTTTCAGATCCAGTGTTAAAGACAAATTTTCTTTCTGTGCCAAGTTTAAACAACTAACAATGTGTCAATAAGTCAAATAGGATGACTAAAGCTTTAAATAGGAAAATATCAAGAGATAATGCTAATGGTCTAATCCGATTCAAAGATTTATGCTAAGCTAAGCTAAAAGTGCTCCTAAAAACCAGCTGAATGGATTAAAAAATGTTAAAACTCAACTGTTTCTCAAGTCTAAGGGAGTTAAAATGAACCTATTTCCAAAAAGAAAAAATGGAGTGTTCCTTCAATATGAATTTAGACCAAGCGGCTTGTAGAAAAACAGATGAGAAATGCACAATCAGCAGGACAGTAGTTATTATTTTTTGGAGCATTTTTTGTGCATTGTTGCAAACACACTCCCAACTCACACACACATACACACCCCGAAAAGACCAGAACAAATTGCAGCATTTTCAGCATTATACTGAAGGTCACCCACTAATGCACTGTATTTACTAATGGTAATGATGGCGCGTGCTCTAAAGGTCTGGCCCCTGAGAGCACATTTCACTGACAGTGTAATGACTGCACTAATGACTTCTAGCATAGCAAGTACCTGTTATTCACTCACACGCACACACATAATCACACACACGTATCACAAAGAGCATCACTATTAGAGCGCTGTTGTTGAATATTCCTTGAAGAACCAGAAAGTAGAAGATTTTCTGAAAAATAAACCCTCTCTCATGCTGAGATGAGAAATACAGTACGTGTACAGACAAACCACACTTTACTAGACAGAAAGAAGAGATGTTTATCGAAACTGAGAGGCAGCATTGGCTGATTTAAGCAGTTTTAAGCTGATCGTTTTTTTTCTCTTTATGGTTAGCAAGATTACCAAGGTTGCTTTTACTTGATCAAAAATACAGTAAAAATAGTAACATTATGAGATGTTATTATTATTTTTTTATTATATTTTAAAAGTTATGTATTACTGTGAGGTCAAAGCTGAACTTACAGCATCATTATTTCTGTCCTTGTCACACGGCATTCAGAAATCATTGTAATATGCTCGCAAACATGTCTTACCTTTCATTATGTGAGTGTTGAAAACAGTTGTTGCCTTTTTTTTAAACTCATACTTTGCAAATACTGTACAGCTTGTAAAGACCAACCTGTACATAAAACATTATTATTTTTTTAATCTATTTAAAATAGCATATTTGCTTAATAAAAGCAGTAACCTTTGATTTGGCCCACTATCCTATCTCAAAAGAGACGGAGAATGATGATGATGTGGTTGGGGCGAATGCCTTACACAGAGATCGTTAATTATTTCAATTTGAACATAAACCTTTTTTTTTCTTCTTTTTTGTTGAGCTACTAAAAAGTATACTGAAATAAAATGTTTCAATTAAATGTTGGTAAATGAACTTGTCTTTTAAAATGTGAAAAATGTCACATGACAAAAAGCAATGCCCAAGACATCGGCGAGCAAATGAAGGCAAAGGCAGGCGCAGGTCGCCTAGTGTTTTCAGCATTGATCTCCATTGTGGTATAAATGAGATTGTTTATGTTTTTACTGAAATAATAAGTTCATTATAAAATGTTACAATTATACTGCATTAATTTATATGATTTAAAGCAGGGGTCACCAATATCTGTCCTGAAGGGCCGGTGTCCCTGCAGGGTTTAGCTCCAACTTGCCTTAACACACCTGCCTGGGTGTTTCAAGTATACCTAGTAAGACCTTGATTAGCTTGTTCAAGTGTGTTTGATTAGGGTTGGAGCTAAAATCTGCAGGACACCGGCCCTCTAGGAACAAGTTTGGTGACCCCTGATTTAAAGCAACGTTTTTATGTTATTTTTAAATGTTAGCGATTACATTAGGAAATTACTCATGGCAAATTTAATGTTATACAATGTGATATATTCGGTTTGGTATATATTCAGCCCACATCTCTCAATCAAGTTTGGTGTTAGGCCCTTTATATAAAAACGTTTGGGGACCCCTGGTCTAAATGGTTGTCAGTCTGACATTTTAGGCCCGATCATACACCTAGCGCAACAAGGTGCAAGACGTGTTTGGTGCGATTTGTTGCTATTTTCAGACCAGTGCAACAGTAATTTTCAAGCTTTGCACCACATTGTTTAAATGGCAAATCCAATTGCGCCACTTTGTGGACTCATGGGTGTGCCTGTTTAAAAAGGAGGTGTGTTAAGGCACATTTTTGGCCCGTTGCTATTTTGAATAACTGAAATAGACAGCTCCGCTGATCAAGTGAAAGCTGGTCTAAAATCTACCACAAAGCGTGTTAGTTATGCACCTATGCAGGTCCAAATGCTTACACATTGCTTCATACACACAGGATGTACAGCAATACACAAATATCTTTACACAAGGATTAAAATGTTACAAAAATGATTATTTTCTACAAAAAAATATAACAAAAATCCACATATGTAGACTAATGGATGTCTTTAGTGGAGTGCGTACAACACCATTTCCTTACTCCATGAAAGTAAAGAAGAAAAAAGTAAAAAAAAAGAGAAAGTAAAGAGGCAGGATGGAGGAGTCTCGTTCTTTATCCTGGCGCTGCAGATGGTTTGTTTAACTATTTTCTCACCAGTGAAGCATTCAGTTTATCCACTCACAAAGTTCACCATGTAAATAGCAAATGCACCATGGCGTGACGCAACTGACTCTTAAAGGGAATGAGAAATGAGACTGATTGGTTTAATGAATATGTACTCAAAACACACCCATAACTCATTAAGAGAATAAGCACAACCCTATTAGACCATGCGCCATGAGTGTATTTTAGCGTAATAGCAGAAGTGAATTCCGATATGCCCTTAATGATTTTGCACCATGCCTTTTAGACTTTGCGCCTAGACCGTTAAAATAGAGCCCATTATGACAACCATGTCTCAAATTTAACACTGGAACTGCCAGAGTTCTGTAATGGCTAGATTCAACTAGATTCTACTAGAATGGCCACAGCAGTCATTCTGACCGTTCACATAAGACTAACAAACTGAATTTGTGTCACATTGTCTTTTACATTTGAAGCTTCTATTGAGACTTTAGAATTAAGCTTTGAATGTCTGTGATCATATTTTAAGTCATTAACCTAAAAACATTAGAAAGTTTTGTAACAAAGCCTATAATTATTCTGTTTGAGTAACTAGATTGCCCATGAAGGTGCTTACATGCTTTGAAAGACATGCATTCTGAAGTAAAGTTATGTTTTTACTATAAAAAAGTTTTAAAAGTATGTTTCTGTTAACACAAAGTTGCTAGGCAGAGGCACAAAGGAAAAAGTAGCATTAAAATGCATGCTGTCAATAATTTCCATTTAAGGTAGAAATACTAAGAACTATTTTGTCTACACAAAACCAATGTTAGAATTAAATATACACTTTAGGAAAATTCAGAGTACAATAGTTATATAGGTTTTACTTTAGCTTTTAAGTAATGTAATGGTCAAAATGATTGCCTCTGTACTTCTATTGTTAAAAACATTTTTTTAAATTACAATAAATGTAGGCTTTACATTATACATTATGTAAGTACTGGACAGTTTTTTTTTCTTTCAAGAGTCAGTGTAATAAACATGAACATAAATAAATCTCATTATCTCTTATGTACAAAATAATGCTTACAGCATTTTAATAAGGAACAATAGATTATTGTTAACACTTATAGACTATAAATAATTCCAGTTGATTTTGGATGTGTTCAAACAATACATAAAACATTATAGTTCTGGTTCAGAATGTAATAAGTGAATTGTGACTGTGCTGTTGATCTGGTGCAGAGTTTAATTGGAAATTGACCAAATACTATAGTTTCAGGAATCTCTGTTCATTGTTTGGTGTACCCCAAGGTTCACACTCTCAAAAATGTAGTTTTATTTTAGTGTTTGCTTTTTTTTTTGAGTGCATGGAAGCATGGAAATGAGTGCTAATGGAGGCGCTGCAATCGGTTTGACCCTGAATTTGTAGAAGAAAAGCACTGAATGATGTTACCTGCTTTCAGCGGAGGGACTACTTCAGGATTATGAGTGTTGAAAACCTGTGAAGCCTGGCTGAACAGAGAAAACTGCAGACAACCGGCAGCTTTTAACAGTGTGTGTGTGTGTGTGTGTGTGTGTGTGTGTGTGTGTGTGTGTGTGTGTGTGTGTGTGTGTGTGCGTGTGCGTGTGTGTGTGTGTCTTTGTTCCTGAGTTTCCTCAAAAGATTCTTATAGTTGCGTGACAGGCCACTACAGTTTGGGGCCTGGCTTGCGTTACGCCGGTAAATCCTCTTACTGCCTAGATTTGGAGCATTAAGAAAAAGCTGCAGAAATGGGTGCACTTCAGTTACCAGTGTCGTTTTCCTCCCAGTGAAGCCTGACCCCATTTCTCAGTCCGCATTTCTGTGCCAGCAGACTGGCTGCCGTCTCTCTGGAGCCCTGCTGTTAGCGACCGCACCTGCTCTGCTGCCACCTGCCTGGAAAACATTCAGCGCCAGCCAATCGCTTGCTCCCGCCAAATCGCTCTCTTCTCCCTCTCCCGTGTTTCAGGGTTATATGGCAGCCTGTCAGCTAACTGGATTTCTGGAATCTGGGAATTCATATGTAAAAAAAAAAACAGGATTTACACCTGACCTGGTGACCCCCAGCGGTCTTTAGTTAGTGTTTGTGAACAGTTAGAGGTTGTTCACTAAAGTTGACATCTCTCAGATGTATGTGGGGTTTGCTTGTCCTTGCCAAAATTGACCCCATTCAAATATAATTTAATTAAATGTGTTATAAATAGCACATTTTGTTAGTTGTCAGATCATCTTTATATTCTGTGCACTTACAGTTCAGTCATTTACAATCCCATAGAAATAATGGTATATTTAAATGGGTATCACAGTTATCGACCTCCTGCTTTTTGCAGTGCTAGAAATCAGGGAAAGAAAAATGTCATGATGCTATAGTGTTGGCAGATTTTATGTGAAATAAAAACGCTATCATAAGCCCAATCTTAGAAATCAATCTACCACATACCAAAATATCCCACCCTGGATCCAACAGCTCTTACCTTAATTATCATCGCTTTAAAGTGCACCTATTTTACCTTTTTTACAAGATGTAAAATAAGCCTTTGGTGACTCCAAAAAGTGTCTGTAAAGTTTCAGCTCAAAATACTCATTACATTATTTATTATTTAATGCAGAATATGCCCAATTTGATGTATAATAACAGTGTAGCTGTTTTTGTAGCCTGCGGCTTTTAATGCAAATGAGCTGGTTCTCCCCGCCCACCATTGCGACGTGCGTCTCATCATGCGTTACGTCTGATAAATAGCAGTCTGTGACAAAGACAGACTCAGATGAAGCTGAAATACAGCCTGATAGTCAAAAACACCAAGTTTATTTGATGTATTTGTGGTGCAGTTTATTCAAGCCTTTCTGAAATGATGAGTCACGCACAAATGGCGCTTTCAGTGCACACACACACATGTGCACGTTTACTGACACCATGCGGCTGTTGTGATTATAGCGGTCAAGAATTACATAACGATTTTACTGCCTTATTACGAACATGCTCTGTTTTAAAAACATTTTTAACTTACAAATCAAATTTTAAAGATGCAGCTGATCACAGATAGTTGGAACACATATTTGAATCCTAGTTTCTTTGCAAACTAATGTTCTGTGGACATGTGTGTACATGTTATTATCGAAACATGGTGCCTGTCAATCAATTCGGTGGATGGGGAAAACCACACTGCAACATCACTTTGCAGTGGGCCTCAAAATAACTGGGATTTGGATCATATTTTAACGTCCGAAATTTTTAAAAAGGAGGCTTGTAGTGTTTGTTTCACTCCAATATGACTATGGACAGACTTTACCTATACATAGTTCTGTCCAAACTGCTTTCAAACATAGATTTTGCATCATAGGTGCCCTTTAATATAAATGGTCACAGCAGCTTATTAAGAGCATACTCTGCCAAGCTGTTTTTTTAAACCTAAAACCCGACACCATTGTTTGACAGTGGTTTAGTTAAAGGATTAGTTAACCCCAAGTCCCCAAGTTATTAATTACTCACTCACATTTTGTTCCAATCTCCCCACAAATTGGAGATTTCTCTCATCCTCTATACTAAATAGCAATGGTCCTTAGATGTTCAAAGTCCAGAAAAGGAACCAAAAACTTTTTCAAAACATTCCATGTGACTTCAGTGGTTGAGTTTTTATCATACGAAGCTCCAAGAACACTTTTGTGCCCAGAAAAAACTGTAAAAACATTTTTTAAGGTTTTTTAGGGTTACAGTTGAACCAATGAAGTTGCATGGAATATTTTAAAAATGTTTTTCTCTCTCTGTACTATTGCTGTTCATGGAGGATGATTCTTTGGCATGTATTTTAAACAAGTAAAACTTTGATAAACATTTCATGGAAACTGATTAGCATAATTTGGAGTTACAAAGATGTTTTATTTTATTTTTTTCTAATGGGAAAATGAGGTGTATAGGAGAAAATTAGACTGCATAATGCTGAGCCTTTGAGATACTTTTTGAAAAGTGCTAATTGAATAATCTGTTTGCGAGTTATCAGATTGCCACTTCTACATCTTGGGATCACAGAAACAAAACGCTTGCTTTCTTCTAAATGTGTTTAATGGAACAACCATTTAAATAGAATTTAATTAATACTTCAACACGGTTTAAGAAAACACTCCTTTGTTTATACTGTTTGAACATTCCACCATAAGATCATTTAATTGTAGCAATAGAGCAGTTAGTATTGTATTTTGGTGAAAATCATAGCCAGGATAACACTGGATTATCCTGATTGGAATACTAGTTAAACCAGGGCTTCTTATCGTAGTCCAACTCTAATCAACCTCACTTGCCTGTAACTTTCTTTGTTACTTTATTCAGAAATTTAGAAAACCTGCCTTTGGAAGATGCATTCCAGCCCAGAAGGCAAAAAAGACATATGAACCAAATGTTAGCTTTGCTCACTGTATCCTGCAATACTTTTATCGGATCGATTTTTTTAAGGCAGCATAGATGTATCCTTCTACCTTTAATACCACAATCCTTTGCTTTCAGTATTCTCATAGTTGCAGCTGGTGATCATCTTGTGCGTAAATCTCCATTTTGACCAAAGTTTTCTACTTTTAATGTAAATTCTAGTGCATGTTAGTATTGTAGTCATTTAATATTTGCAAAGGTAACATAAAAGCTCTCTTTATTCTCTCAGTATTATGCAGCCCCCAACACAGAGCAGATATTGGCTGTAAAATAGATTGTTTACACAATTGTCTAAATCTGTGTTAGTGAGCCCTTCTTTTTTGCCAAGAAAATCCATCCACCTCACAGGTGTGGCATATCAAGATGCTGATTAGACAGCATGGTTATTGCACAGGTGTGACTTAGGCTGGCCATCATTTGCTTCACGTAGGGATTGAAATGATTTGCATGTCACCCGTTGAGCATGTTTGGGATACTTTGAAATGGCATATACAACAACAAGCTCCGATTTCTAAAATCCCGCAAATGGTAAAACCTACTTACACAGGAAATGTTTTTGATTTGACAGCCCTATAGTATGTATTACAATTATCACATTATTCAGAGAGTAGGTGGCTTGTTTATTTTTAGCTTTTCAAACACGTTTAACCCTTTTTTAGTGTCTACACAAAAAAAATAATTCAATTTCATTTTTGACTGCCTTTGGAAGTGGTCTCAAAACTTTTAAGCCTTATTTGCACCATTTGGTGTGAGCAGATTGACGAAGACACATTCATTATCAGGCGAAAACAAGGCCATAAATGGGTCTGTTCTGTTCAATGCAGAGGTTCCTGTTTGCTTTTGCACATCTGTTCAGTGGCTCATCAGCCTGTGCTTTGCAATGTTTTATGCTAGCACAGCTTTGTCACACTTGTGCACTGACTCTCAAATACTAATAATAACGTCCTGTGAGGTGCAAATAAAACTGTGGAACTTGCACCACCATATTCCAAGTCATCATTCACTTGTTCCAAACCTGTTTGAGTTTCTTCTGTTGAACTCCAATGGAGATATACTGAAGAATGTTAGGAAACAAGCAGCATCAAATAATTTTTTTGTTCAGTACTATTGACGTGAATGGCTGATTTTTTTCCAGTATTTTTTTTTATATCTTATTCTGTGTTTAATAGAAAACAGAAATTCATAAACATTTAAAACCAATTAAGTTTAAATAAATGGTGATATTAATTAATTAATTTATTTATTTATTTATTTTTTTTTTTTTTTGGTGGGTGAATTCTTCATTTTACTTCAGTAAACTCTAGGTGCTGTAAAATAAAGAACAATCTCACTACAATCACACCCTATCTAAGAAAAGCACTAAACATCTGCATTGTCAAGAAGCATCTCTTAACACACAGATCTAGGGAGGCTTCATTTTAAACCATCTTTAGATCCTGTCTTTCCATCAAAGGTGAGAATCTCTGTTAATTTCTTTCACCTCGAGCTCTATTCAGAGGAGCCGCCAACACATAATGGAGCTGTGCTGCTCTTTTCACTGATGACATTGATTATGGCTTGACAGCAGAGAGACAGGCTGGTGTCAGCGACTGACATCTGTGCACCTCTGTGTTATTTATGCCAGCAATCAGCCATTTTGAAGGTTGGCTTCAGCTGCTGGCTCTCTAATGAAGTGTGACTGTGCGCAGTGTATAGAGCAAACACACACCTATTAACCCCACAGATGCTTCAACCATATTCTCACCTTCTTCCATTAGCAAGACAAGCTCAAGGGAATCCAATTTAGCTTGAACATAAATAGGAAGTCATTTGGACGATGCTGCTAATTATTTTTATATCTATATTCATATTGTGCTTTATATATCTATCTGTCTGTCTATCTATAGTTGAGGGCAAAATGATTAGCCCTCCTGTGAAATTATTCTTTTTCAAATATTTCTGACTTTTAATGGAGCAAGGATATTTTCACAGCCTTTCCTATCATATGTTTCATTTCTGAAGAAAGTATTATTTCTTTTAGTTTGGCTGGAATAAAATCATTTATTAAATAAAAAAATAAAATGTAGGGTCAATGTTATTAATCCTTTTTTAAAAAAATTCAATTGGTCACAGAACAAACCACTGTTGTTCAAGGACTTGCCTAAATACCCTAACTTAACTAATTAACAGAGTTAAGCCTTTTAATTGCACTTTAGGCTGAATACTAAAAAATATCTAATAAAATAGACACACACACATATATTATACATATACAAATATACATGTGTATCTATTAAAATATATAACATATTGCAGTTTAAAGTATCTATTTACAAAATACACAAATAATTGTAGTCTTGCTAGTTGTATATACATATGATTATAAAAAAAACTTTAGAAATTAATTTACCATCTCTGTGTGTGTCACAGTTGCTCACTCACAAACAAATGGATCTCAAGAATATCTAAACATGTATTTCTTTAGCTTTTAGGATGTTTTTTTTTAGTTTTGCATCTTCATTTGTGTACTGTAGGCATCTGGTGTTTTTATATAGGCATGAACATATAGGGATGAACATATGCTATATTTTGACCTTGGTTTATTTCCGTGCGTGTATTAAAGTGTGGTTGAATCCATACACTTTAATTATTCTCTCCTTTCATTTATATTTGAGGATTTAATCCAGGTAACACTTAGAAGAGATTGCATGAGTTACTGAACTAGCTTTGCAGATGTTATTCCTTATAAGATTTTACTTCAGGAGTTCTCTATTTATATGTATATACTGTATTATTAGCCCCCTTTGAATTTTTTTTCCTATTTCTATTTATTTTTTATTTGTTTTATTTTGGCTAGAATAAAAGCAGTTAAAATTTTTGTAAAAAAAAAAAAATTTTTAAGTAAAAAAAAATTAACCCCCTTTAAGCTATATTTTTTTTCGATAGTCTACAGTGGACAAACCATCGTTGATCGATATTAATTTTTTCCCTTTAGGCTGTATAGAATCTCTTGAAAAATATGTAGTAAAATATTATTTACTGTCATCATGGCAAAGATTAAATAAATCAGTTATTAGAAATGGCGGGTAGCACGTTCGCCTCACAGCAAGAAGGTCACTCGTTCGAGCCTCAGCTGGATCAGTTGGCGTTTGTGTGGAGTTTGCATATTCTCCCCGTGTTGGCGTTCGTTTTCTCTGGGTGCTTTGGTTTCCCCTCACAAGTCCAAAAACATGTGGTATAAGTGAATTGGGTAGGCTAAATTGTCCGTAGTGTATGTGTGTGAATGAGTCTGTATGGATGTTTCCCAGTAATGGGTTACAACTGGAAGGGCATCTGCTGCGTAAAACATATGCTGGATAAGTTGGCGGTTCATTCCGCTGTGGTGACCACAGATTAATACAAGGACTAAGCTGAAAAGAAAATGAGTTATTATAAATGAGTTATTAAAACTATTATGTTTAGAAATGTGTTAAAAAAAATCTTCCCTCCATTAAACAGAAATTTGGGAAAAAGATACACAGGGGGCTAATAATTCAGACTGTAATATCTCACAAGCGGCAATGCGATATTGCTTTGGGGGGAGGCGTGCGTCGGTTTAGTGTCCCAACAGTGACTATATACAGCCATATTGCACTGCTACGAGTGTGATATAGCATTTATACAACTTTTGATTACATACTAGGACCTTTTAAAATATACACAATACACACACATGCATAATATACACATCTAATAAAATATATACATAAAATATTGCGGTTTAAACTATCTATTTACAAAATACACAAAATAGTTGTAGTCTTGCTAGTTGTTATATATATGTGTGTGTATTTAAATATATATATATATATATATATATATATATATATTTTTTTTTTTTTTTATTATTATTATTTGAATGTCTTTCTGTGTGTCACAGTTCCTAACTCACAAATGCACAGATCTCAGAAATCTCAAAACACATATTTATTCACAATAATAACACTCACAACAGGAACTGGAACATAAAGAACAGGGAGTGGTGACAATACAATACCAGACCAAGACCTAAACAAACTCAGGGATATAAAGACACAGGACAAAACAAGAGAGAGACACGGGTGTAACTAATAAACATTAACAAACGAAGCAAAGGAAACAAATGACATAAACAGAAGCACATAGAACAAACACATGGGACATCACATGACATCGAAACTACATTAACAAAACAGACACATCAGACATGTAACACTGTGCCCCTTTACTGTCTTTTAAATAAGGTAAAAAAACACCAAAAAAAAAAGTAAAATAAAAAAGAGATTACATTTGAAATAAGTCATTTGCGTTTAGTTAATACATTTTAAAAGCAAAAGTTTCTTATGAAAGCATTGTGAAAATAG
The DNA here is from genome assembly GCA_903798205.1 of Danio tinwini. NCBI lineage: Eukaryota > Metazoa > Chordata > Actinopteri > Cypriniformes > Danionidae > Danio > Danio tinwini. The sequence continues at coordinate 35,300,191 of CAIGQZ010001336.1, forward strand.
ATAAATATACAGTAGGTAAATAATATTGGCTTATACAGAGGTGGTCATCAATACGTCTTGTTTTCAAGTACCGTTTAATAATACAAATACTGCAAAGTTATCCACAAACTCCTTCTTTTAGTAACTAGAGTTTTGAGTGTGGTTTGCTTAATGTTTATTAGATTGCTGCGAAAAGTGAACGTGCCCTAGCGTACGACTTGCTAAAGTGTTTGAACCCCCTCCTGCTTAGTTAAACGTCTGTTCTTTGGGAGTGCGAGCTGTTCCCTTTCCTCCAAAAGCTGATAAATGAGCACTATTTAAGATGGAGAAAACGGAAGACGAAAAGGCAATTGCTTCGCCTATAAAAAGTAATTTTGTGTGATTAAAGTAATGAATAAACGCTCAAACTTAAAAGGTCATTTAAATTTTATCCAATCATTTACATTTCATCTCGCATGGAGCTTCAGAGGGAGAAGAGACCAAATCAAGCAAATCTTCCTTTAAAAAAAGAAAATTGTGGAACTGCGGGCATGTATCGGAATAAGTATTAATATAATTAAAAGCCTAATTATGGAAGGAACACAGTGAAGTCATGCTTTAACAGCTTAATGAGAAGCTTTTAGGATGGCTTTTTCATTTGTGTACTGTAGGCATCTGATGTTTTTATATGGGCATAGCGGATGAACACATGCTATATTTTGACCTTGGTTTATTTCCGTGTGTGTATTAAAGTGTGGTTGAATTAATACGCTTTAATCATTCTCTCCTTTCATATATATGTACGGACTTAATCCAGGTAACACTAAGAAGAGATTACATGAGTTACTTCAGGGGTTCTCTCTCTCTCTCTCTCTCTCTCTCTCTCTCTCTCTCTCTCTCTC
>CAIGQZ010001336.1:35341050-35354157 GCA_903798205.1 Danio tinwini
TATATATAATTTTTTAATTGCATTTGGTTAAATCATCAAAAAAAGAATGTATTATAAATTTGATCAACTTACAAGGAATTTATTTGAATTTAAATGTAAATGGTGCGTGAGTAAAGCTTTATGTATGCTCTGTGAAGAGGGCATGCTACTATTTGATTGGTGATGTCTAGTCATCAGATAGTGTCTTGTGACATTTTGTAATGATTGTACTTTGCTTTGAAGTTTAGTATCTCTCTTTCTCTCTCTGTAGCGGACTTTCTCGGCTAGCCCATACTCAGACCCCATCATAGTGCAGGGTGATATCCAAACGCAGCGCAGTGTGGACCAGCCGGAGATGCTGTGGGTCATGGGCCCTGTGCTTGCCGTGGTGCTCATCATCATCATAGTCATCGCCATCCTGCTCTTCAAAAGGTGAGCAAGTGTTTTTGCATCTTTCCTTTCTGCCAGCATCTTTTAAAGGGTGAGTTCACTCAGAATGAAAATTCTGTTATTAATTACTCACCCTTACGTTGTTCTGAATCCCAGGGAACTTTGTTCATCTTTGTTACACAAATAATTATATTTTGGATGAAATACAAGAGCTCTTTCATCATTCACAGGCAGCGACTGTCCAAAGATGTTTACAATCCAGAAAAGGAACCAAAACCATTGTGAAAACATGAAATGTGACTTTGGTGGTTTAGCTGTAATTATACTAAGCTCCAAGAACACTTTTGTGTGCCAAAAAAACTGTACAAATGTTCACCAATGTCTTCTCCTCTTTTTTTGGTCAGGGTGCGCATTTATTATTCTCAGTATGACATATTGCCATTAGATTCAGCAGCAAAACACACAAGCATTATAATGTCCCTAGTAAATACGTGCTAGAACCTGAGGCAGAAGACCTGGCAAACAAAGTTTTACAGGTTTTTGGCACACAAAAGTGTTCCTGGAGCTTTGTATGATTACAGCTGAACCACTAAAGTTACATTGACTGTTTTGACAATGTTTCTGGTTCCTTTTCTGGACTTTGAATGTCACTGGACTGCTGTTGTGTATGGAGGATGAAAAAGATCTTAAATTTCATCCATCTAAAAATCTTAATTTGTGTTCTGAAGATAAACAAACAACCTGAGGGTGAGTAAACAAAAACAAAATTCTTTTTTTTGGGTGATTTAACCCTGGTGGCAAATTTTACCACATGATGATAATATTAGAAAAAGACCTCATCCATTTTTGATATCTTTACCATCGTTACTAGACTACCCTTTCTAATGATTGACTGAAAATGTGTTTTGGAACTTTGACACTGTGTTATTTAACTTTAATGATCAGGAGAATAACCCTTAACTGCATGAATGTTTCACCAATTAGTGTCACATTTTTAAGGCTTTAGCGATTTGGACCTATATATCTAATATAGATGAACTGCTGTGACAGCATAAAAATCTCCTGGTATTTTAACATAACAATTGCAAAACCATCAAATAAAGTATATTTCATTATCTTTTCAATTACTATCATGGCCAGAGTGCACCTGACGCATATCTGCCACCTCACCACAATTTCAAAACTATTGTTTCTAAAGTCTTCAGAATCATTATTTTAATCAGCAACTAGATCTGCCATCAAGTGACACTTATATATTGATTGCATGCAGTTATTGCTCCGCATTAAAACCATTCAAGCTTTTTCAAAGTTTTCTGATTATATTGTTTTAATCATTGGATCTTGAAAAGATGGATACCACATTTCAGTATAGCATATAGTATGTGACCCTAGACCACAAAACTATAATGTCATAAGTGTACATTTTTATACATCGCCATCACAAAACTGAATAAATAAGCCTTCATGTATGGATTGTTATGATAGGACAATATTTGGCTGAGATACAACTATTTAGAAACTGGAATGTGAAGGTTCAAAAAAACAATTGCAGTATCAAAAAAACTTGTCCAAATTAAGTGTTTGGGAATTCATATTATTAAGCATATTGTTATCTTCATTTACAAACATTTACAAAATATATTCATGGAATATAATCTTGAATTAATATCCTGAATATTTGTAGCATAAAAGAAAAGCCATATCATTAAAAGAAAAGAAATATCATTTTGACCCATAGAATTAGGGCTAGACATTAACACTCGCCAAATGTGGGTATATTTCAGCTGTGGCGGGTTAGACATCCACTCTCACTAGCCACTTTGGCTGGTTGAAAATCATTTTTAGATTGTAGTTTTCTCAAGTGAAGTTTATTTATAAACTAATTTTGAGAGGATCACGTGCTTATGATTGACTATGGCTGGACCCGCATTAGCTATCGCATGATTCGCCAATCATATGATTCCTGAGTCACTATAAATAACCATAGCACAGTCATCTTTGTCTTGAAGAATTCCTCCTTTCTCTATTCCTTCCCCCTTTTGAATCGAGAAGCATTAATGTGATGCGTGCGAGTGCTTAAAAAGCATTCATGCTCCTTTTACCTTGTGCAAAGCCTTCAAATGCAACTGGTGGTTCTCTTTGAAATAGACTGCAAAAAAAGTGATGATCATGCACCCATGGTGTTGTTGCTTTCAAGAGCTCAAGATTTTTTTAAAAAGAATATATAATTTTGTAAGCAGCAGCGTTTGCTGCTTTCGCTTTAACCTTTCTTTTGAACAGATTATTAATTGATTATTAATAGATTATTAACGTTAACCGTGTACATGTGATCATCCTTTCATTATCACACATGGTATGGTTTTCACCTGCTTTCTTTTGCTTAGTTATTTTTGTTAATGTGGTTAAATTATCTCTTTTTTACAAAAATATTGCTTATCTTTAATAGAAGATAAACTCCCCATGTAGTTAATTGGTGATCTGACACCTTTAGCCAGGACAGATTACAATAATAATTTTTAAGAAAAGTTTGGTTGAATAATAAGTGCGTGTATACAACTTTATATTTTTAACATGTGTGGCTAAGAAATAATTATTTCTTTATGTTTGGTGTGGTCAGAGATAAAATTGGTAAATTCTTAGTGTTGAGCTCTAAAAAGTCATATGAAATAAAAACTACTTGCAATGTGACACTATAAAAAAAGCATAACCTCATGCTCATGCTCATTGAGCAAGCTCATACACAACACACCAATAAGTTAAATGAATGAGGAGGCATGTGGAATTCTAAATCAAGTCATTTTAGCAAGTCATAGTCAAATTTATGCATATAAAATATATTTTCCCAGCAACAAAATTGTGGCTAGTGAAAACAGCGAGTGGCTAGTAATGTTGCAAATCATGTTGGAAGTCAAACCCTGCATACAATATATTTTAGCTCTTGTATCATAGACATACTTATGTACTGTAGGATGTCTATGACTGCTCATTTTTGATGTCTCTCACCCAGATGGTGTAAATTAAATCTATTATTTAGTATTTCATCTAAATATTTCTATATTACACAAAATGGTGGCCGCAGTTTTCATTTTTGTTGGGAGTCTGAAACTATTTTTAAAGTTGAGTGGATGTGACAGAGACAAATCCAAGCCACTGTGAAGGTTTGGTTTTAGATGAAATACACCTCTGCACATCATGGTCTGCGTGACTCTGAATTCAGGGCTGCTTTGTACATGAAACAAGATGTGGCTAATTTTAGCTAGCTTTCCCGCGGAGAGAACAAAAGGAGGACATTATTCATTATGACATCTTGACTCAGCCGAATAAGGCAGACATGTAGCTTGCGGCGTGACCCGGTGGTCCCATTCACAACGCTGATACAGTACTGACTACCAGCCCGTCTTAGTAAAAAGCCTTTACTTCACAGCAAACCTCGCGATTGTTTCTCAGCGTTCCACCATTTTGGTTCCGCTGATGAATCTTTTAGCTTCGCAGTGAGTCAAATTGAGGCTGTTTTTGAGCAGAGATGCAGCAGTGAAACGGCAGCGTCAGCTATGGGTCTCGGCGGGTGAGCGGTTATGTGGTTGTGCCACCACACCCTGCTGATGCTATTCTAAAAGCTGTCATCTCGTGCTGCCCACCGCTGCGGGCACCGTAGTCCAGTGAGGAGTTCTGCTATTGTAAGGCTGTGGGTCTGATAACTGCTGCTCTCCACTTTCACTCTCTAAATGTCTGTTCACACTGACAGTGAGGTCACATGCGGTGTTATTTATCGCTGTCAGGCACTTCTACCACTGCCTTTTCAAAATCCGACCACAAATAAAATGTATTAGCCTTTTTGCTATTTCTTTTTATATACAGTTGATTTTTTTTCTTTTCAAAAATGATGTTTAACAGAGCAAGGTATTTTTCACAGTATTTCCTATAATATTTTTTTCTTCTGGATAAATTCTTATTTGGTTTATTTTGGCTACAATTAAACAGTTTCATTTTTTTTTTTTTTTTTACTATTTGAAGGTCAGTATCATTAGCTCCATTAAGCTATAGACCATTTTGAGGGATGTAAACAAAAACAATGGTACCAACGTACTGTATTTACTGTTTTACATGTTTAATTCCTATAGCTTCTGATAATCCAAAAAGAGCCACATATTAATAAATAATGTTATGATAGCTGTTTTAACATTAAGTTATGATTGAATTGCCTCTTGTTACTGTTATAAAATAGTTTAATAACAAGAAGGAAATGTTCATGGGACAACAACATCAGCACATTGAAATGGTCTATGTTTTTTTTGAGTGTATACAGAACAAATCATTGTTATACTTGTGTGTATATATATATATATATATATATATATATATATATATATATATATATACTGTATATGACTTGCCTAATTACCCTAACTTGCCTAATTAAGTCTTTAAATGTCACTTAAAGCTGAATACTAATTATTTGAAATAGGTATTAAAGTACTATGTTTAAAAATGTGTTGAAGAAATTTTCTCTCCATTAAACAGAAATTAGTTAGTTAACTTTATTTGTCCTCGTAGGGAAATTTCATTTGCAGCATACACTCACAAAGACATCTGACATTTCACATTTGGCATTTATATAAATAAATAATTTAAAAACATGGTACTCCTACTCTTAAATATCCTGTCTACTTGCCATCAACTGCTGAGGGAGAAGGAATTAAAAATTTAATTGCTTGGGGTATAAATGATCATTTTTTCCCATTTCTTACATACCTGGGAACACAATATCAACCACCTGATGGTAACAATTGGAAGGTGTTTGATAAAGGATGTCTCTCATTATTGACAATCATAATAGCCTTATTAGGTACTCTTTCTTATTAGGTTTCTTTGTATATACTATCAATGCTCTTTAGTTTTTATTCCCAACAACTTACTGGCTGTTGTTACCACCTTCCCCAGTGACCTCTTCTAGGTCTCAGAAGCAACAAAATGCTGCAATACTTTCAATAAAAGCACTATAAAACATGATCAACAATGTATTGTCAACATTAAAAGACAATAGTTTCTTTAAGAAGTACATTCTCTGTTGAAGCTTTTTCCTTACACAGTCAGTTCATATATCCCACTTAAGTTTATTGTCCAACCTCACACCCAAATATTTATAATTTGTTACTAACTGAATTTGCTCCCCATTTATAATGTGGGATGAGCTTTGTTTTGTGTTCTCTCTCTAAAATCAATAACCATCTCCTTAGTTTTAGGAATGTTTAGGAGTAGGTTTTAATTTTCAATCTAAAAAAGAAGTCAAGAACAGGGCCCTGTTCTTCCTCCTCTTTATTTAAAAGGCTCACCAATGCTGTATCATCTGCATACTTTACAATATATCTGTTTTTTAAATTATTTGTTTCTTTATTTTTTTGTAAATTAGCATTTATTTATGCATGCATGTTGATATGATGCTGATAAAATAGTGTTTTAACTATTAAAGTTAAGAATAAAAGGCTTTTATTTATCTACTTTTCCTTTTTTAATGTATTATCTTTATTAATCTGTCATTTTTGTTTTTTATTATTATTTATCTATTAATATTTGTATGTTTATTTTTGTGTTTATGAAACATTTAATTAAAAAACACAGTTACAAAAATAAAAATAACAAAATACACTAATAAGCATAACATTTGATCAAAAAAAGAATAATATGCTTTTATTTAATTTATCTAAATTAATAAAAATTGAAAATGTAAAAACTGCATGTATGTTTTTAAAATTTAATTTAGGTATTAACATTAAGGTATTAAAATTAATTATAAAAATAGTTGCAAAAATTACATTTTACATTTTTTACATGATTACAATAGTAATTCAACATTTAATGCTTAAAAATCTTAATAAACACATTATACATTTTATTTGACCTGTTCTGTATCAATATGTTTTTATCTCCATTATTGTTTATAGATAAATATACTTGCTCGTATTTACTGGTCTGAAATATTTCTTATTTCTGTTTTAAATATCAGTTTGTAGAAGTAAATAATAATAGTAATACTAACCTACTCAATATTCATGCACAGTATTCAAGCGAAGGCTAAGATTGTCAGTTATTTAAGCAATCATTCAAATTACATATCAGCCTTACTCAGTATTCCCCCTTTTTAAATCCCCGTCTGTAATGTAATGTAACTGCAATGTCCGATTTCTGAAAGATGGTTTTGAAACACAAGGTTATCCACACGGCTCACTTTGGGTCTCAGGGTTTCTGACATCCACTAATCACATGTCTCTTCCTTCCTCCGCTCCATACAAACGCAGCAAACAGGAGAGGTAGGTACCTTCAGACCATGGCCAGGTGTCTTTCTGTCACGGTTTTCATTTCGGAAGTGTCATCCGTCTCACTCTTCACCGGCTGCAGGGTCTGCAGGATCGGCCGATACTGTTACTTTTCACCAGTCTATTGTTTTGAATGACTTTCAATCCAGTTCATCCAAAACAAGATGGCTGAAATTGACTTTAATAAAGCAACACAGGCTCATTGGAAATACATGCTTCGGTTTTTGTGAAACTGCAAAAACAAAATACATTTGACTGCAGTTTTTAGTTAAAATGAAAGCTAAGTTGTAGTATAATGCCAACAACTTTTGTTCCTTTTCACACTAATGATATTAATAAGAACAAATAATTGATGAATAAAGAATTTTTTTGTGTCGTTTTTTGCGCAAAAACCAAAAAAAAAAAAACGAAACAGCTTATAAGTGTCTATGATTTGTAATCAAATACGTTTTCCTTAACTATCTATCTCCATATGAACAAATTTTCTGGCATACACTGAAAAAATTTAATTATTTAATTGGATATACACAATTTTAAGGTAGAATATATATGGATTTCCCAGAGATGGGTTGCAGCTGGAAGGGCATCCACTGCGTAAAACAAATGCTGGATAAGTTGGCGGTGCATTCCGCTGTGGCGACCCCAGATTAATAAAAGGGACTAAGCCGAAAAGAAAATGAATGAATGAATGAATGAATGAATAAATGAATATATATTGACTGAATTTAAACAAACTAATTAAATTTAGTAATGCTCTACTTAATTTGCTAATTCAGCCCATTTAAAATGTTTGCAACCACTTACCTTGAAAACTAATTAGTAAATCCAATAAATCAATTATTTCAGTGTAGTCACACAGCAACCATTTTTTGTTTTTAAAAGATGTCTAATAGATGTCTAATAGACGTCTAACCATAGTTGTCTTGGCTAAAACAAGCCTAAATTTGGGCTGTCAGTGAAAATCTAATGGACGTGTAAGAATAGGCCAAAACTAGACTAGTCATCAACTAAACAGAAATGAATGACTACACATATAAAGTCTGTCTAATCGGTCTATTTGACGACTAGTCTAGTTTTGGGCTATTTTTAGATGTCTATTAGATTTTCACTGACAGCCCAAGTTTAGCCTTGTTTTAGCCAAGCTGTGTTTAGATCTATAGTCTATTAAGCACAAAATTGTACAATTTTACACAGTAGTTCACTTTGTACAATGTTGTACTTGTGATGCTCGGGTTTGAGTCCAGTAAAAAATGGTTCCACAAAACAGATTAAAAACGTACGTTTGCTTGTGAAAACACTTGTGGTTGGGTTTAGTGAAGGGATTAGGTCACTCGATTGCAAAGTATAATATAAGATATAAGGTGGATGTTTATATGACAAGTATTACAAAACACAGTTTAAGTAACGTATTTTAGATTTGCAAAAATGTAGACAGTGCTATCTAGTGGATTTTATCAAAAGCTGCAAACGTACTGTAACTGGAAAAATGTTATATTTTACATAATGTAAACAACGTATTTCCAATGAACCTAAGCTGGAATAAAGACTAACAGTAGCTTACCATCACACCCTGCTGTCCTTGAAAAGCTCCAGTCCTTTGGGTTGGTTCCAGTGGTGCATGCTTGCTGTTGTGATTGTGATGTTTTATTTTTGGTCTTTATTCTTTTTTCCTTTTTTGCCGTGATGTGTTGACTCTGTTCGTGTTGATCCTTCACCTCCTCCTGAAGGTCAGTCAGTCTGAGCGTGTGCAGTCAGCCTTTCTGCCGTCTCACCTGAGCCCTGAATGGCCCATTGTAAGGGAAATGCCAGCCCGGCGGCTGCCCAAATAGAAATGTTCTCCTCTTCAAAGCTGACATTTCCCTCCACCGAACTGTTCTGTTTCTTTTCTTTCCCCCTCCTTCTTACTGGCTAATGTACAAAATATCTCTCTAACACACATTCACACTTTCTCTGCCAAAGCAAAATGCCCATTTTCTGTTATTTTCATCTCTGCGATTCATTCCCAAACACCAAAAATGGATTCTTTCGACAGGGTTCCCACAGTCATGGGTTTTCTAGAATATCATAGAATATTGAAATGTCTATTCCAGACATTGAAAGTCAGGGATTTGTGTGTATATATATTTTGTCCAAGTCATGGAATATCAGGGACTTTTGTTTGTTGCTTTAAATTTAGGTTCCTTTTTCCAAATGTAATTTTTCTACGCTGTGTTTTTATTATCACACTGTCTCACGCCTCTTGTTATAATTAGTCTATTTTTCAGAACCATGATTTTATTATTTTCACACTCCTTAACTGGCAGTCTTTTAAATAAAATGCAGTCACCAAGCTGTGCATATAATTAATTAAGGCCAACGTGTCAGGATAATGTGCATTTTAAGAGCTCTGGCTTCAAAATGACCACTTTAAAATGTTAAAATGTAGATAACAGAAAAGCTAAATGTAAAGTTTCTTAAACTACTATCAAGCTATTAAATCTGGGAGAGGAAGCATTCACAGACAAGTAAACAGTGATTTTTTTTTTTACTTTTTTATAGTAAATTATTCATTTCTAATAGTGGCTATTAAAGTGAAAGTAATATACCCTATGATATTTAAGCTAAAACCATTTTAAAAGTCCTGTGACCTGCTTTAAATGTGCCGTTTTGTTTGATGTGTGATGTAATTTCAACTGAAACATGGAGACAGGGCAGGACAAAGAGTTTTTAAAAACAGCCAATAGCATGGTTTTTAACATTGATTTTTGATTTAGCTCAAACGCATCGAATGAAAAGCAAACAAGAAGCATCTTGAAGGGGGCGGGACATGTCTGATATTAAAGAATGTTTAATTGGTCAGAAGATTTGATGAGAAAGTATCCGCTTGTTAAGTGTGACGTCACCCGAAGAGGCTTCCGGGTCCAAGCGCTCTATGAAACTGAATGATGAGACTCATCAAATGCTAATAATAAACGTTTACAAAGAGATGTAATACTTTTGAAAATCACGATCACAATATATATGTCCATGCCTAATATCTGATGGGCAGAAAGTGATAAATTTTTTAAAAATTGTTAAAATTTTGGTATTTGTGATGCAGCATGCCCAGTAATTATTGTATACACTATGACTTTATATAAAATTCACTTTAATGTGTGATATGAATAAAAAGTGATCATAAACTAATATTTTGTCAATTCAAATGAGTGGCGTCTTGGACCCGGAAACAGTATTACATACGTCACCAACACGTCACCACTTAACAAGCGGATATAAAGTATGAGGTGACGTCAAAAAAATAGCTGATTCTCTTAGGCGGAATCGACAAACTGCAAGCTTTGGTTGTTTATATCTTCTAAATGCTGGTTTTGTCTGTGCCCACAAGCTTATAGATATCCTTAAGACTAACATACTGATAAACTACTATCAAGCTATCAAATATGAGAGAGAAAACATTCACAGACAAGTAAACAGTGATTTTTTTATTTTTATTTTTATGGTAAATCTCATCGTGGCTATTATAGTGCAAGTTATAATTATAATGATATTCAAGCTAAAACCATTTTAAAAGTCCTATGACGTACTTTAAATGGGCTTTTTTGTTCAATGTGTGACGTAATTTCAACTGAAACATGAAGACAGGGCGGGACAAAGAGAAGCCCATCTCCTTTTTTAAAATCAGCCAATAGCATGCTATTTATAACACTGCTCTGCCAGTGAGAGTGATTGATCTCAAACGCATCGAATGAAAAGCAAAGGAGAAGCATCTTGAAAGGGGCGGGACATGTCCGATACTAGAAAACTTTTGATCGGTCAGAAAATTTGATAAGAAACTATATAAATCGTTGATTCTTGTAGGTGGACATGGCAAACTGCAAGCTTTGGATGTTTATAGCTTCTAAATGCTGAATTCTCAGTCTTGAAGCACACTAGCTTATAGATATCTTTAAAACTAACATTCTGATACTAAGATCTAAAAAACATTATTTAGATTTCACAGGAACTTTAAAGCATGTTTTTTTTAAATAATTATATAAAATGGAAATGTTTTTTAGTCAGTAACCGTGAGGGAATTAAAGTGGGAACTCTGTTTTTAACTCCAGCTTGAATAATTAAAGACTTACTGTACGTACAATTGAGGCGAGCGGCTACGTGTCCAGCGCTAGAGTGATTAGCGAAGCTCTGTTAAGCGGCGTTTGCTGAAGACCCTTAGCCTCGCTGGTGTCAGCCTCATTCGGGCTTTATGAAAGCCAGAAAACGGCGCTCTGAACCTTACAAATTGAGTGCAGCGAGATGTGAAATTCCGCTTGCAGTTGGCTCTCCTCTCTTTTGGTTGGGGATTTGTGTCCGTGTGTCTGAGGACGGGTTTCCACTGACAGATGTTTGGCGTCTCTGAGAGTGTGTGTGTGCGCGTGTATGTGTGTACACGACAGCTTTACCTGCTGGAAGAGCGCACTCGGGACTGCAGGTGCTACAGTGGCGTAATTACCGGTGTTGTGCCATCCAGCTGATGTGCTAATTACCGAGTCGCCTTGTTTTCCCCACAAACAAGGAGCGTCGCACCCTGAATATTTAGTGAGCTTGCTAACAGAATCGAGCTAGGTGCTGTACAAACACGCTATTTGGCTTTTATTCCGTTTCACTGTGACCTCTTCACTTCCCAAAGGGAAATCCTAATGTGCTCTAAAAGCAGAGGAGCTTTAACAGGAAACGAGCCTTGTGCTTTTCAGACTGATTAGTTTGTTGTCTTAAAGAGCTCATGAAAGCAAATTCCACAGTTGTGCGGCTTATAATCGACCTCTATTAGTCTTGAGGTCACCGGTATACTGTAGTGCTTGTAGGTGTATATGGGACCGAGATGATACACAACACATTAAATTCACAGAAGTGAGTTTACACTCATTGGAAGCATATGAAGTGCAAGTAAAAATGTCTACTTTAGCGTTTCAAATCATATAAAATAATATTTCATTATCATTTACTGTACCATAAAAGATACATTTATGTTTCAGCATTGAATTAAATGATTTAATATAATCTCACATTTATGTTTTGTAGCAGAAATATTGTTTGCAATTAAAAATTACACTGCTTAATTTTAATGCAAACTATAGATTTGTTTTTCATAATGTAACAGTAGGACTTTTTATTCCACATTTAAGGCAGCATGATAATGAAAAATGTAATTTATTGCTAGTATTATTGTCATCATCATCATCATTAATAGTTTATAATTATTGGACATTCATGTTGGAATTATTGCGCAACTATAAAAAAGTCATCATAGCATTAGTTAGTTGTTTCGGATTGTTGTTAGTCCTTATTGATGTTGTTTTCAAATACAGTAAAGACGTTAATACACAATTTGCAGTGGTACTCCTACATTTTTGTAGTTGAGAGCACTGGTGCTACCTAGTACAAACGTTAAAATCGAGCCCTGAATATTATTATTTTATCCATTTATTCTTGTTCTAAATAGGCCTGACCAGATTTTTGGTATATACCAAATGACATTTGACAAAAAATTCATTTTTTTTGACAGAAAAGGACATTAAAGTGTATGAAAATGCAGCATTACACTTATATTATCTAGAATTATTAATTTATATAAGAAATGTGTGAATTTACAATGCTATTCCTTTCCAATGATATTGACTAAATATTATATTATATTATATTATATTATATTATATTATATTATATTATATTATATTATATTATATTATATTATATTATATTATAGTGTCACGGTGGCGCAGTGAGTAACATGACCGCCTCACAGCAAGAAGGTCACTGGTTTGAGCCCCAGCTTGGTCAGTTGGTATTTGTGTGTGGAGCTTGCATGTTCTCCCTGTGTTCGCATGGGTTTCCTCCAAGTGCTTCAGTTTCCCTCACAGTCTAAAGCAGGGTTGGGCAAACTTGATCCTGAAGGGCCGGTGTCCCTGCAGACTTTTGCTCCAACCCTAATCAAACACACCTGCCTGCAGCTTTCTAGTGATCTTGAAGACACTGATGAGTGTGTTCAGGTGTGTTTTCTAGTGTTGGAGCAAAAGTCTGCTGGGACACCGGCCCTCTAGGATCAAGTTTGCCCATCAATGGTTTAAAGGCATGCGCTATAGGTTTAATTGAATAAGCTAAATTGGTGTGTATGTGTGTGAATGCAAAAGTATATGTGTGTTTCTCAGTGATGGGTTGCAGCTAGAAGGGCATCCGCTGCGTAAAACATGCCAGATAAGTTGGCGGTTCATTCCGCTGTGGCGATCCCTGATTAATAAAGGGATTAATAAAGAAAATTAAGGAATATTTGAATATTATATTATAATATATTATATTATATTATATTATATTATATTATATTATATTATATTATATTATATTATATTATATTATATTATGTTATATTATATTATATTATATTATATTATATTATATTATATTATATTAT
>CAIGQZ010001336.1:35366522-35381974 GCA_903798205.1 Danio tinwini
ATTTTAATATCGGTATTAAAGCCATGACTTTGTTAACACAACATAACTTTAAATTGTATTTATTTTGTTAGGATAATGCACATCTTTTCTAATAAGTTATATTAGATGAATAATAATCGCAACCAACATTTTTGTTAATAATATCAAGTAGAGCTGCAAGATATTTGAAAAATGTAACATTGCGGTGTTTCGTTTTTCTGATATTGATATATGTATATATATTGCGATATGAATACAGTTTCGGGCTGCACGGTGGCGCAGTGGGTAGCACGTTTGTCCTCACAGCAAGAAAGTCACTGTTTCGAGCCTTGGCTGGGTCAGTTGACGTTTCTGTGTAGAGTTTGCATGTTCTACCCATGTTCGCGTGGGTTTCCTCCGGGTGCTCCCGTTTCCCCCACAGGTCCAAAGACATGTGGTATAGGTGAATTGGGTAGGCTAAATTGTCCGTAGTGTATGGGTGTGAATGAGAGTGTATTGGTGTTTCCCTGTGATGGGTTGCAGCTGGAAAGACATCCGCTGCATAAAACATATACTGGATAAGTTGCAGATTAATAAAGGAACTAAGAAAATGAAAATGAATGAATGAATGCAATTTTACCAGATGACTTGAATATCTCTATTTTGGAAAGATTTGAATAATTTTAGATTGATTTACATAAAATATCTACAAGCATATGAATACAACAGATAAGATACAAGTGAAAGCAAAAAAACTGTGTTTTACGGTTTTCTGAGGAGTCTAACCATATTCAGGTACAGTAATTGAATAGTCACATGTAAAATAATACTGTTTTCATTGAATAATTCAACAAAAATAATTATTTTTAAACTTGCAAATGGTACAATTTCTCAGGCTTGAATGCTTATAAAATCCTCATGCCTCAAAAACACATGCACATAATAAACTATAATCCAGCATATGCTGCAATGTGACTATTGCGAATGATTACATTGCGATATCGACGCTGAAACAATATTGTGCAGCCCTAATATCAGCAGTTATGATGTTTAACAAATATCACTTATGAAAACAGTGCTTCTGTGAGAAATATTATATGTGTATTGGTCACACTTTACAATAAGGTTTCATTAGATAATGCATTTATTAACATGAACTAATTATGAACAATACTTGTACAGCATTTATTAATCATATTTCAACATTTACTAATACATTATTAACATACAAATTCATGCTTGTTACCATTAGTTAATGCACCATGAGTTAACAAACAATGAACAGCTTTACTTTCATTAACTAATGTTAACTAACATGAACAAATGCTGTAAAAAATGTATTGTTCATTGTTTGTTCATGCTAGTAAATGTATTAACTAACGTTTACTAATACAACCTTATTGTAAAGTGTTACTTGTCTATTAATGATACGTTACTAGCTAGCTTGGAAATATTCATGACATTTTCGAGGACAAAAAAGTGACACAATTCTCCTGTGGTGTATGCAATATTCAATAATAGTAGTAGACATATTATATATTTTTATTTCTATTTGTTGTGGAAACACTCATATCTGAACCAGGACATGTTGTGCCTGCATTACTGAAGCAGTTATTCAATTCTATGTTACTGTGTGCACATCAAACACACCTCCACATTATCCAGCTTTATTTCCTGCCATTGTCTTACATGTAGCAGTAAGGTTATGTTTCCAGTCCCCTGTCCATATGTTTCAAAGTACATTTTCATATTAATGACTTTGGTCATTCATTTCAATTCCAGACATTTTGTAATCTGCCTTTCCCTGCTTTGCATGCTGGGTTGAAGCTATTCGCTGCCTAATTAACTCGCTGTTTAACATGGACGTAGCCTGTGCTGTATTCACTTAATGTGCTCATGGTGCAGCGTATTGCGTCATTAGCCTCTAAATATACTGAATACTTTGTCTCTCGTTTGTGTGCTAGAAAACAGCGGTAATTATGCATAAATGGCAAACACCATTTTTGTGTTGATGACCTGTGTCTGGATATATGTAATATCCTGCTACGAACTATGCAAGTTTGATAGCTCAATATTAAATAAGAGTATTCAGTTATAAGGAGATAGAAAGTTGTTCCTTGTGTGTGAAATTGTTTTTGTTGCATGTATATAGCAATATCACGAGGTAACTGGAAATCTTTCTTCATCTATTGGCATCTTAGCACTGACACTCTAAATAAACAATGAATGTGTTAAAATGCAATAATAAATAATTGCAATTATAAATGCAATAATTTCAAGACTATTTCAGAAACATACATTTACATAAAAATCTATAAATGAACTATGCTGAAAGCATAGATTCTAAAGTTTGCCAGATTTCTAGTCCAAAAAACATCGTCAGTAGATCAAAAATGTTGGTAGGAAATCTCTCAGAGGCTGTGCTGTTATTATTTCAATAGTGATATTTCGCTTCTTCACAGGCTCTGTGAAGGCAGCGCATTTCGATTTTGGTAATTCTGCATCAACTGTATGAGTCGGCATCACGATTCGTGCTTTATTAAGGCATGGATTGTACAAAACACTACCACCGCCTCTAGTTTCAGGCTAAAAAAAACCAAATCTACCTCTTCTAATATGATTTTGTTTAAGCCATTTTTGATCATTTAACTGATAAAAGAAATCTGGGTAACATGTTTATATGACATTATTCATATCAGCTTATTAATCGACTAAAGAATGTAAATAATAATGCACTCATGATGGGCATTTGCAGCTGGTAGTTATAGGAACTACCCATCGGGGTCATTTTTTTAAAAAGTGACTTAAAGCAAACCACATGGATGTTATTTAGTTGTGGAATTTAACAGCATCATCACATGGAATAAGGGATAGAGCAGTTGCTCTGCTTATTTCTTCTACTATATGTCACTTTTCCATAAAAGCTTTCACACCAGAGGAACTTTTTCACAATTCCTAGAACTGTTGCTGGAAGTACCTACTTTTTGGCTCTTTTCTACTGCGCAAATGATTTTGGTACTCTTGAGAACTGGTGTTCTGTCGATTTGTCTTACCTTGTTAGATTGTCCTATTTCCCATTCAAAAAGTGGGTAGCCCATTTGGACGACGCAATATGCTACTTATCAGATTTTACTACCAGTATAAATTTTAATGTGAAGTAGTGTGATATGAAGCTGTAATATCACCCTAACCTACCCTAACCCCAACCTCAGATCCATTCAAATACAGTGTTGGTAGCATAATCTGACAGGTAGGATAAAATGTCAGGACACCAGCCCCGGTGACTAGTTCATATAACT
Source organism: Danio tinwini (assembly GCA_903798205.1). Lineage (NCBI taxonomy): Eukaryota > Metazoa > Chordata > Actinopteri > Cypriniformes > Danionidae > Danio > Danio tinwini. Next base: position 35,369,780 of record CAIGQZ010001336.1, read on the forward strand.
GAGTTCCTATAAATACCCATTGTATTCTTGGAGTTAATGGAGTAATTGTGTAAACAATGTGTTTACATGTCTTGTTTTATTATTCATATATTCTATATGTTCAGACACAATATGACAAAAAAATGCTTACAACCCTAAAACATACAGCATTTACAACCCTGGTTGTTTCTATTGTGTGACTTAGATCCTACTCTGAGCTCAGAAGAATCAGCTCCTGTTCCTGTGGTGCAAATACCCCACAATGTAGGGGGTAATCTTTATAGGAACCATGAAATTTTTTGTTTACATATGGCGCTGTAATATTTTTTCTCCGACTTTCACATGAGCCATGTTAAGATAAAATGGCTGAAAACAGACAAACACAAATGACTGACACATTTCATGATTGTGAAATACAAAATGTGCCTGCATTTTTCCGGACTCAAGCGTACAGCAAATCAGGGATTTTTGGCATGACTTCAGTGCGGTTGATTAAGAGAGTGGACCCTGATCCTGCTGCCCACTGTCTCGCAGTAATGGTTGCATGAAGTAGTTGGCAGGGGGCTCGTCCAGACATTACTGTGCTCACTGTGGGCATAATGAACTCGTAATGGGGAATCATACCCAACCATGTCCCATTAAGCAGTCTTATTCATCCTCAACCACTAGAATCCTACTGACAGATCCACTATTCTAAAACTCCCCCTCCTTTCCTCGTCAAACAACACACTTTCCTCCCATCCAGCTGAGCATGTAGCCTTGATACCTCCATAGACACTGGCAGTGAAATGATTCTTGGCAGCAAGCTGACCCCCTTAGACAAGAAATCCAAAGCGTGTTTGGGGGCTAGACGTAAGAGGACACAACATATGTCAGCACAAATCTCTCTGAGGGATTATGTCAAATCAAGGTGCAAGAAGTACCTCTTTATGTCGTGCCCTGCTCAACTCAAACCTGACAGATCCACTCCCCACCGTAACGGTACAATGCATTAGGTGTGATACTTTGGGATGTGCTCACCACTTCTCGTTGTCATATTTTCTCTTTTAGGAATGAGGGAACATCCTCCTATATCCGTCTCCGAACTGGCAGACCACATCGAGCGCCTCAAGGCCAACGATGCCCTCCGGTTTTCCCAAGAGTATGAGGTAGGACAAGAGCCAAGCTTATTCAACTGGTGATGATTGAATATTTAGCATTAAAGTATGTGGATTAATTACAGCTGCATGTTCTCTAGGACAGGAATGGCAAACCCTGCTATTTAGAGGACTACATTTTTTTTTTGCTAAGTTAATCAAGTTGTTTGGGTTTACTTGAAAATACACCTCTCTAAAACTACTGTGGTGTGGAGCAGGGTTGTGCAGTACTATTTTTGGAGATCTGTAAGCATAGCTCTAACAATAATGAGACACCAGCCAATGAAGATCTTAGGAAACACTTGATAATTACAAACAGGTGTTGGAACAGAGTAAAATACGAACTCTTGAAAATGCTACATCTCCAGGGATAGACAATTTTTTACTCCCTTTGTAAACCCTTGTTCACACTGATGCTATAGACTGAGCTATAGTATCCAGCTGTATCAAGTGAAAATTACTACTGTATCTGCACTAGCATTGGTTGTTGCCATATCTGATTGTTTGATCATGTTTGCTCATCTGTTGCTTGGCCTAATTACACTGTAAACCCTAATAAGTTGAGACTACTCAAATGATTTAAGGGATTTCCTCAGTTCGTTTGAGTAAAGGGAAATCAATAACTCAATTAAGTTGACCAAATGGGGTCTCTTCATTGAATCACTTAAATGTTTAATTACAGAAAGCTTAAATGTTTAAGTACAGATAACTTAAAATGGCTAATAGACTAAACTTCCAAATTTGTCAGCGTATATTCTTTACTTACGTACTCCCAGGGCTGTTTATATGAAAGTTGATATTTATCTACACCATATTGGTTTCGTAACATCTAATTTTTACGTGGTGGGTCATCCCCCAACCTGGAGGACCAGGAAATACACTACAGGCAATTTAGATTACCCAATTCATGTGTTTGAACTGTGGAGGAAACCAGAGGAAACCCACGCCAACATGTGGAGAACATGCAAACTGCACACAGAATTGCCAACTGACCCAACCGGGACTCGAGCCAGCGACCTTCTTGCTGGGAGGCGACAGTGCTTTCCACTGCGCCACAGAGTCACCCCTGAATGTATATCAATTAAGAATAATGTATATAAGCATTTAATTATCTGTCCACTCTGTCCATCTGTACACTGTCCAATCAACGACCAATGATTTCGACCAATCAACGCAATTGTCAAGGCAGAATTTCAAGCCCAACTAATCATTTTAAACAGAGACATGGTGAATCGTTTAAAGATGTTAAAATATGAATTAGAAGTTTTTTGCTGTCTAATAAGCAAGTTAAACAAACCTGTTTAAGTTTTGATGCCAAAACTTGGTATTTTAAGTAATGTCAAGTTATATTAACTTAATATCTTTAGTAATGACAACAGCAGAGCTTACAGTGTACTCTTCCGTGCATGTGGCCAGAAGATGCTGAACTTTTATTGAATAAAAGATATAACTCATAGGCCGTGTCCTCTGCCTATGAGTTATTTGAGGGGACATTTGTGTGTACAAAAACATAGCGGATGTTATAGATAACTCTTATTCAATCAATAAAACCAATGTGCTCTCAACAGCTAGACTTATCAAGTGGACCTTGTATGGACCTTTTGCACAAGACTGTGATGACACATTTCAATAATCATCAGCATCGTAAATTGTAAAAAAAATAATAATGATAAAAAAACAACAACATATATACATTTATAAATCTATAATTTCTATTATGTCACTTTTACTTCAAGATATAAAAACACTAGTTAGCTCTAATTTGAGCGTATTTCTAATGCTGCATCTATTGGAGGGACTGTTTATTTGTATAGTACACTCTCACTCACTTTTTTCCCCTTTTTTTGGAACTATTATAACCTATTGTGTGTCTTTTGGTATCTAAGGTACTCTCATTCACTGCTCTCTAAGTTTATCCAACTATGATGACTATGTGTTCATTTCGTTATCAAAAATAAAGGTGAAAAACGTTTGTTGCCTATAGCTTGACACTTATAGAAATGTCACAGGTCCTCTTCCCTAGTAACGTGACTGAAAACTGTGAATGCGAACCCTCTGATCTGCTCATCTAATGGATAAGCAGTGCATTATTGTTGTTGAAAAAAACGATACTCAAATTTTGTCAAAAAGAAAAAAATTAACCAACATTAAATTGTGTTATATTCCGCTTCATTATGCTGTGTATTCATTAGATAAGCAGATCAGAGGGTACGCATTCAGTCACATTACTGTCAGCAGACCTGTGAAGATTCTGTTTGTGAAACTATTTTTTTGTTGACGAAATAAGCACTGCTTCTAAATTTGGAAATCAGTAGCCTTTTAGTAGATTAATGTAAGGTAAAGTGATTGAAATGACTGGGATATAATATGCACTTTTTAGGTGTGGAAAAGATATAAACATGCACTTTTATAATAATGCCCCCATGACAGGCTGTTATATCCCAAAGAAACAGTTGTTATTGTTATTGTTTTACAGTGTATATCAAAAGGTATTTATGCTCTTTGTGATCAGAAAATGTTTTCTTTTAGGAACCTTTTAAACCTAGTAGTTGTTTTGTCTGAGTTGTCATTGTTTGGTCTGATGTGACTGTTATTAGTTTACTATGTCTTTGTTGTCTTAGAAACTTCGTCCTCACTCACTTTTTCCACATTTTGGTGTCATCTAATAGATTCCCCTGCCTTCAACAGTTAACAGCGTCCACATCCGGTGTTTTGACAGCTTCTCACATTTGCCACTTTCAGATAGGCAGATGTTCGCTTTCCCTCATTTGCTTTCTTGAAATGTTTAATGTACACTTACAGTAGACCTTGTCACTCTCACACCCTGGTTTTGAGAAAAAAGCCTGTTATACCATGCTTGTCAGCTGTCACCCTACAGGTGTGGAATTACTAAAAGATAAGACTAGAGCTATGTTTTCATCCAAAGATGTGAATTAGATTTTTGTGCAAAACTGCTAATATATATATATCGAAACATTGAATGTGCAATGTCTTTTAGAGATGCATAAGACCCAATTCCATTTCTACCCCCTAGCTCTTCCCCTTACCCCACTCCTCATTTTGTGTGTTCAAGTGAAGGGGTAGGGGTAAGGGGAAGTGCTATGGGGAAGGCTAGATAGCCCTTGAAACAGAGATTTTTCAGGACCACACTAGAAACCAAAGGGTACAAAAATTTCCCAGAACACACCAGCTACAACGCAAGTCAGGAGATGGACAAATTAGAATTTCCTGTCATTATTAAAAAAAATTTACAACAAGCAAGCATATGTTTTAATACATTCATATTGACGTTCGTGTTTTACCATCATGCTTTTAAAAAAAAAAACGATAAAAAAACAGAATTTCGCTATTTATATTGCATGATGATAACTGCTGTATAGTGTTTCGACAACATACTTTCACATCTGTCATTCAATGACACTCAAATACCCTGTCAGAAAAGTGTAACGGCTGGGAATGAGCTTTTTACAGTATCTGACATAATGTTAATATTGTTTTCGTGTTTTTACATAGATTAATATGGCCATGGTGTAAATGTACAGTACAGTTACGAGCTTATTGACACATTATATCATTATGATAACATGATATCGCTGCCTTTGGTGATTTTCTGAAGATAAACACCCAAAAATAACGCAACTGAAATAACTACAGCAGTCACCATCGTCGATCTCATATGAAGTAAGAGATTGCGATGACGTGTGCATGTGTTGTAGAGGTGTACTATTTCTTAGGGGTAAAATTTAACGCCCTTCCCCTTCACACTCTGTTTCAAGAGCCAAGGGGAAGAGGTTGGGTTAAAAAAAATTTGATTGGGCCTTAGACTTTGGCTAGGGAATTAGAATGACCAAAACAAAATTTCAGATGTTTTACAATGTGCTTATACCACTGGTTAGTCCATTAATGCTGCCTCATCGTGACCATTTTTATTATAACATAATCTGTTAAAACAAAATCGCACAACTCTGGAGTGCATTTACTTTAATGCACAATCTGTCACAATTTATGCAGGCAGTATCACTTGCATTTTTTTCTTCCTTTGCTCTTTTATCACTTTGGTGGGGTTTTTTTTTTTCTGTCACAGCAGTATTTATAGTAAAACTGCAATTAAAACTTCACTCCAACCAACAAAACCCTTGTTCTGTAATTACACATGCGTCTGTGAAAAAAAAAAATATATATAATATATATATATATATAAATATATGACGAGGACAAGAATTTTGTCTTTTTATAGACTTCCTTTTCTTCATTTCTCTTTAAAGACATTTAGTGACACTTTGAGGGATGAATCAAGCTGTTTTGTCAGCCATATGTGACAAATCTCTCCTCCTGCCATTGGGGTTGTGGTTTTCGCCACACATGCTTTCTGTAGCCAGGCGGTGCTCACAACCAGCTCTTGGCATGTCATGATGTCATGTCCTCCTGTTGAGGAAGGCCCCCTCTCTAGGGGACAGATGGTTTCGCTTGGGCCAATGGGAGTAGCCTAGTCCAGTCAGCATGAGCAAGGCAGCAGGTCACCATCACGTTTATTGGCTGTTTGTTAAGTTTGAAGCATCTTTTGCTCAATTTCGTTCTCTCAGCATTTCACATGCTCATAGGTGGCAAAGATATTCAACTCCAATTAATTTATATTTGCTCTTGGCAAAACTGTGACCACGCGATAGAGGCGGTAAACCAATATGATGGGTGCATGTGCTTATTTAACCTAATAGTCGGATGTTTTTGAATGATTTACCCTGCATAAACATGAACCATGAGCCATTTTGTAATCCAAAAAATTCCTTCTCGCCTTAAAAAGTGCACATTAGATCACTCCTCAGCTCAACTGGTGCCAATAGCAATAGCTAACACTTCTATTAGACACTGATTCTCACCAGTAACGAGCTTATGTTTGTCAACTTGCTAGAGCCGAAGCTTTTTATAGGAGTCGGCGCTCACCTCCCACCGCTATCATTATCCGCATCTCTCAAGCTTGTCATTTCATGTAGTGACAGCTCATATTTGTTCCCCTTGTTTGCAGTGCACTGCCAGTGAGCGTACCAGCTGTCTTATTCGCACATTACCTAAACTTGTGTGCGAAAGCTTACGGCAAAGTAAATGTTCCTCCAAGGTACTTGCTGATAAACTGGCAGAGAAACACTTAGCACGTCAGATACTTCAATATAGCAGTTTATCCGTATTGAGTTGCTGCCGAGCATCGCTTTGTATGTAGATACGTAAAAAAAAAATAACTACTTAAGACAGTTTACTAAGGTCCTTAAATAGAGCGTTTGTTGTTGAATGTAAGTGCACAAGTTTGAGAAGTATCCGAGAAGGCTGATGTTATCCCATATGAGGTGAAAGGTGTGGAGGTTGATGGACACTAAGTCAACCAGAGGCTTGTCCAGAGCAGGCAGATCAATGCTGAATAACAAGAGACCCCGTGACATTATTGAGCGGCCAGGCAGTCTGCTGCATATTGCTGCCGATCGATGCTCAGATACGACCCGGTGTCATTTGAGCTGAGGAGACCTGTGACTTGAGAAGGAAAGGGAGAGAATGCCACTCCACCTCTTGCCCCTTGAGTAATCCTGTAAATGTCAGAATGAGGAATCCAGTATCCAGCTCAATGCAGATTTGCGCTATGCAGAGCGCATCTTTCTTTTCTTCCTGAAAATGTACATTTCATTTATTTGACAGATCTATAGGAACCTACAGGCATATATTTATCAGCATGTGTACATGACTACAAGTCATGGATTGCAGTGTTGCTGGCACCACGCTTCATTGGAGCTACCGGATCATCAACTTTATCATTATTGATACCAGTCTTAACCTTTCCATACACACATTTTCATTTTCTCCTTCCCCTCTGTGAGCGCTTTATTGTGAGATTGTAAAACCTAGGGCTGACATTAGAGTAGTGTGCTATTAATAACACATTTATTTAAAAAATGGATTTTCTCTTCTTTCTATCCAGAAGAAAAACATAGTTTGCATATCGTGTGGTCATGCAGCAGTTGAATGTTTTGATGTTCTGTTAAGTCTGTTTCACACAGTGAAAGCTCTTTAGAAATGATCACAAAATATCACCGCACTTTAAGGCTAAACAGACAATGGAATGAATTATTCATTGAAAATTGTCCACAAATCACTTTTCTCTCTGCCTTCTCTAATGTAATCAGCCCGGTTTTCTTTACATTAGCTGTGTTGTTGGACAGATTGTTTTTAAATGTAGAGATTAGGTGCTTAAAAATGATCTGATTGTGAACTGAGTCGCGACATATAGTCTGAATAAACCAATTCAGTCTGATAGTGTTACCCAAGATCATTTAACTGTTTTGAAAATGATGTTAAAGGGATAGCTCACCCTTAAAATAACATTTTAACATAATTTACTCATCTTCAAGTGGTTCCAAACCTTTCTTTATTCTGTTGAACACAAAAGAAGGTATTTTGAAGAAAGCTGCAAACCTGTATCCAAAAATAAAGCAAATAATATGGATGCCGATGGTTTCAGGTTTCCGGCTTTCTTCAAAATATTAGCTTTGTGTTCAACAGAAGAAAGAAACGCAAACATGTTTAAAACAAGATAAGGGTGAGTAAAGCACAATTTTGTGTGCTTCGTTAATTTATTTGCATCAAATAAGACCTGGGTGACGCAGTGGCGCAGTAGGTAGTGTTGTCGCCTCACAGCAAGAAGGTCGCTGGTTCGAGCTTTGGCTGGGTCAGTTGGCATTTCTGTGTGGAGTTTGCATGTTCTCCCTGCGTTCACGTGGGTTTTCTCCAGGTGCTCCGGTTTCCCCCACAGTCCAAAGACATGCGGTACAGGTGAATTGGGTAGGCTAAATTGTCCGTATTGTATGAGTGTGAATGTGTGTGCATGGATGTTTCCCAGAGATGGGTTGCAGCTGGAAGGGCATCTACTGCGTAAAACAAATTCTGGATAAGTTGGCGGTTCATTCCGCTGTGGCGACCCCAGAATAATAAAGGGACTAAGCCAAAAAGAAAATGAATGAATGAATGAAATAAGACCTGATTTGAATGTTATCACTTGATTAAATGGGCGTTGTCAGTGGTTATCAGCTGATAGATATGGGCCTGTAGGGGCCTTCTGCGCCTACTGGTAGGCTCAGAAGGCTGCTATCAGAGAATTAGACTGGAAGTTAACAAGAAATATTTATATTATTTATTAAATTTCCCATTAATTGTATTTTATTAACTTCTACCCCAAACCTAAACCCAACCGTAATGTAAAAGCAGATCTAAATCTGGAGTCTCCTCTTTTAGTATAGATGATTAACCACGTGTGTGGATGATAACAGCCTTCTGAGCCTACCAGTAGGCGCAAAAGACCCCTACTGGCCCATATCTATCAGCTGATAACCACTGATAATGCCCGTTTTAATCGAGTGAAAACATTCAAAGCGGGTGTTAAAAAATATATGTGTTAATGGGTTAACGTTGAGAGCCAGCAAATCTTCTCAGCTTGTAACAAAATATAATACATTACAACCACTGTAACCTGAGCATAACCTCACAATCACATATACATGACTGATAACTGACCTTTAATAAAATAAAATAAAAAAGCTTTGCCTAGAAGGCCTGTTACACATTGAGGGCATCACCTTGTGCAACAGCCAATGATATATGCAGGGTTTTCCTCCAGATGTGTTCATCTGTCCTCTCTCTTTAGAGCTTCCTGTCTGTCTCCATAAATCCACACTCTCCCTGTTGGGTCTGGTATCCCTCAGCCATTGCTCTTCCCTTTTCACTCCTGTCAGCGGGCACAGAATCAAGCACAGACACAACGTCCACATGGACATCAGTAATCCATTAGTCCAGGCAGAGCGTCTCTCTGTGTAATCTTTAGCATCAAAGCCTTATGCCCAGACCTGCTCTCGGGTACAGAATCATTGGTACTATTATCAGGACCACCAGTGGTGATCATGCTTGAATTATGGTGTCAGTGAACACCAAGCCATCTGTTGGTTGCCTGTGATAATCCAGCAGATGAACTCTGTGTTATTGCAAGGCAGATGATCACTAGTAAAGGAACAGAATTGCAACGTACACACAAAGGGATCTAAATTACAACTCTTGAGCTTTGCCAGTCCATCGGTTCTAACAACCCCTGGTGGCAAAGTCAACTTTGATTGTGGCGGGTCTCCGTTCGAATCATCAGGTTGCTATAGAAACAAAGCCTCTCTCGTTGAAGTGATGCTATAGTTCAAATTTACCCCTGCGGCACTCTGTGGTATCAAGCTTCAAACAAGGTGCCTCAAAAGACTGAACAGATTTCTTTCTCTCTCTTTGTCCTTTCGTCTTTCCCCTGCAGTCCATTGATCCAGGCCAGCAGTTCACATGGGAGAACTCCAACTTGGAGGTCAACAAGCCAAAGAACCGTTACGCCAACGTTATTGCTTACGACCACTCGAGAGTTGTTCTCACCCCTGTGGACGGTAAGTCAAACAAATGTGTTGACCTTTTGTTATGATGACAGATGTGCGTATGTTTAGGGGAGGCATGCAATTAGCACAAATATAGGTTCCAGCGGGCCACCAGTGAATTGTTGCCTCTCGTTAGGTGTTCCAGGTAGTGACTACATTAATTCCAACTACATTGATGGCTACCGTAAGCAGAATGCCTACATTGCTACACAAGGTCCTCTGCCTGAGACTCTGAGCGACTTCTGGAGGATGATTTGGGAGCAACGAGCCAGTACCATCGTCATGATGACCAGACTGGAAGAGAAGTCCAGAGTGAGTACAAGAAACGTTAGGGTTTCTTGGGGCATTTCTGTGAATTAAAGCCTTAAAAAATCTTAAACTTTGTCTGAATTGGAAGTTGCAGATCATTTTATTTCAGTATGTGGATGTGCTTCCAGCTGAAACAGAGTATTAAGTAGGGGGTATGGCTTTCTTTTTGAAAATTATTCCCTCTTAGTTAAGAATATTGTGGTCAAAGTCGTCAAGTTGATTAAACAGAAAAAAGACCACCACTCCAAAGCAATTTGGATCACCTCAAGAAAAACAATGAACATATTTACAATTTTGAAAGATGCGTTCAACATAGATTTAGATACAAATGCACTTCTGGCTATTTTTGGCTCGGCAGTAGATGCTAACCTTTCAATAGTGATAATTAATTATAATTCCTTACTTTTATATAGTGCTTTTCTGCACACCCAAAGCACTTTACACATTTTTGGGGGGGAATCCCCTCATCCACCACCAGTGTGCAGCATCCACCTGGATGACACGACGGCAGCCATATTGCGCCAGACTGCACACAACACATCAGCTGATTAGTGATTAAAAGCCAATTATGATATGGGAATGGTTAATAGGCCATGATGGACAGAGGCCAGTTGGCAAATTTGGCCAGGATGCCGGGGTTAAACCCCTACTCTTTTTCGAAGGACATCCTGGGATTTTTTTAATGACCAGAGAGAATCAGGACCTCGGTTCAACGTCTCATCCGAAAGAATTGAAGCGAAGAAGTGAAAGAAGTGAAACGATCGATCTGTTACATTGTAAATGTATTGCATAGCACTTTTGGACAAACAGGTATTCATCCCAAATTTAAGTATTTATTTCTTTTTAAAATGCTGCTTTTGACCAGTAATCCAAAATTCAAGTGCATGTTTCTATAGGCAAAATGTGCATGTTTCTATAGGTCTGACGCTCTTGCTAAAAATGGCATACCAATTCCCAACTGCATAAAATATAGTCATAAAATAAAAGACAAAATACCATTGCCATCCTTTTTTGCTGGATGATAAAGTACAATAGTTCAAGACTCTCTTGGTGCTGTAAAACATCCGCCTGTGCTTTGCACTAAAGGGACCTGTGTTTCTGTGAGTCCAATCACTATGAGGGCTTTTAGCATGCTGTTGTACCGGGCGCAGAGGAGGGCCAGTGGCACCAAGGGTTGGCGAGAGAGCGAGTCCGTCGACTAGTCTTCTGTTCAGCTCAAATGTCATATCTGACAGTAGATAACCTGTAATTCCTCCCCCTGGAGAATTTGTGCACTCAGGTTTTTTGCTGATGGATGGGAGGTCAGATGGGAGCTAAGGGCTTATAGCGAAAGAGACATGTGTTGGCAGAGCTAGCGTGGTAAATGAGTGGGTTTTGGCAAGGCTGTGCACCCATAAAGCATTACTTGATAGGTAAAAGGGCGTCCACAAGCCCTGTGATGAAAACCTCCAGCAGAGACAGAACAGCTAGCCTGTTTTCACTGCTGACAGGACCTACCTTGAAGAAGAAATGAACTCTGCCTCGTTTTCAGTTGGTATTTGACTGGAGTATATGAATAAATGCTATGCAGTTTTTACAGTTGCAATACCATTTTCTTCTGGTAATAAAGTCTGTGAGATATCAATGTTACAATGTTAAATTTTCTAGTGTCATTCTTTAGATGAACAATTAATCTGAGTAATTAATCTATTGAAAAAAAATTTGTTTTGGTAATCTTCAATCAAGCATTATCATTTGCTTCCATGTTTGACAGCTTCAGCCACCATACTCTTAGCCACGCCGCTCTTACCGTTAGTTTGCTATGAGGAAATGATTCGCAAGAAGAAAGCCCTGTCCCTACTTAATGTTCTGTTTCAGTTGGAAGAACATTTTCATATTGAAACAAAAGTCTCAGCAACTTCTGAGATGCATGTCTTGTGACTGCTTGTGTTACATCATGTTAGAAGTTAGAAGTCTACGTTACATAGCGTATTAGCGAGTGAATCAAAAGGATACACAATTTAGTTTTGAATTTTGGGTTTCTATCTCACAATCAGTCACAAAATGTGACGAACATAAGATTATAAGATCATAAGGTCACGAAAGTAACAATTAAATTTTAGGACAATAGATAGAGAATGGATGGTTATTTGGATTTTTCTTCAGTGTTTGGACATTCAGCAGTGAAATTTAAGCCACACTGAATTGAACGAAACTAATCTTAAACTCTGAAAACTGGACTGACACAGTTTCAACTCAATTTACTAGAACTTCTATGTTAAGCTGCTTTGACATAATCTACATTGTAAAAGTGCTAAAGAAATAAAGACTGAATTGAATTTAATTATTTGATGCTC
>CAIGQZ010001336.1:35391974-35409687 GCA_903798205.1 Danio tinwini
TCTTCTTAAAAATAATAATCAACTCTATGTTTTACGTTATTATTATTATATCTTAACATCTGGGTTGGATTTAGAATGGAATCATTTTTCAGAAGTTGTGCAATGGCGCCCTCTAGCATATAGCAATGAACACATGGAAAACCGGCAGCTAGGAAGTGTTGTCATAAATGATGGAAAGTCTTGACAGTGGCAGTGACAGAGTTAAGGACAAATCCACTAGTTTACCATCCATTCCCATAAGCATTTCAGACATAAGCAATGCACAGCTGTTTTTTAGAGCTATTGTATAAATCTTATCATTCCTAGCACTGGAGACTCAAACAATGCATTTGCATGTGTCTACAGACAGCAGAAGGCCTATATTGCCACTCAGGGTCCTCTAGCAGAGACCACCGAGGACTTCTGGAGGATGTTATGGGAGCACAATTCCACTATTGTAGTGATGTTGACCAAACTCAGAGAAATGGGACGGGTAAGAGCACCTTTCTCCATGTATTTGTATTCTGCTCCTTAAATGAGCCATAAACTCACATTTTTCCACAATTGATCCCGCAGGAGAAGTGTCATCAGTACTGGCCCGCCGAGCGCTCAGCCCGCTATCAGTACTTCGTGGTGGATCCCATGGCCGAATACAACATGCCCCAGTACATCCTGCGAGAGTTCAAAGTCACAGATGCCAGGGTATGTGCAGCTCTTGCCAGTATATGTGTTGTTAGGGCTTCATGAGCTCGTAAGTGTAAGGATTTGTCATTTTTACTGTTATTCTTACCTAAAAGTGAACGGTGAAGGCAAACTGTACACTGCAAAAAATGCTTTTCTTACTTAGATTTTTTTGTCTTGTTTCTAGTCCAAATATCTAAAAAATTTTAAATCAAGAAACATTTTCTTGGCAAGCAAAACATAAAGTCTTGTTTTTAGACATAATATGCCAATATTAAGTCAGTTTTACCTTAAAACAAGCTAAATAATCTGCCAATGGGGTAAGCAAAATAATCTTGTTTTTCCTTTTGACATAAGATTATTTTGTTTGTTTTAAGAAAAAACTCACTTAAATTTGGAATATTATTTCTTATAACAAGACAACAGGTTTTGCTTGACTAGAAAATTCTTCTTGATTTAAGAATTTTTATATATTCACAGAACTTGAACTTTGGAATCCAGCGTCATACAAAACTTGTCGTTTCCAGTCTGGCACATTTGCATGAATATGAATGGAAGTCAAAGGGGCAAAAATTGTGGCGTGACCGCAGCTTGAGGCTGTATTTTTGCAAGGCTTTGGCATGTTGGCACCGAACCTTGTGTGCATTATAGTCACATACAGTGGTGGAAAGAGCACTGAAAAATCATAGCCAAGTAAAAGTACCATTACTTGCCTAACAATGTAGTGCAAGTAGAGTAAAAGTATCTGTTGTAAAAATGACCCAAAGTATGAGTAAAAAGTAGACCTTTTAGAAATACTCAAGAGTAGTGAGTAGCTAGTTTTACGCTGTAAAAAAGCTGATGCATTTACAGTTGAAGTCAGAATTATTAGCCCCCCCAAATTTTTGGTCGCATGTTTATTTTTCCCCCAATTTCTGTTAAACGGAGAGAAGATTTTTTCAACACATTTCTAAACATAATAGTTTTAATAACTCATTTTTAATAACTGATTTTTTTTTATCTTTGCTATAATGACATATTATAAATAATATTTTACTAGATATTTTTCAAGACACTTCTATACTGCTTAAAGTAACATTTAAAGGCTTAACTAGGTTCATTAAATTAACTAGGCAGGTTAGGGTAAATAGGCAAGTTATTGTATAATGATGGTTTGTTCTGTAGACTATCGAAAAGAAAAGAAATAACTTAAAGGGGCTAATAATTTTCACCCTAAAATGGTTTTTAAAAATGTTAAAACTGCTTTTATTTTAGCCGAAATAAAACAAATAAAAAAAGGAAAAATTTCTCCAAAAGAAAAATTCTGAAAAACATCTAATTTGTGGATGTGTGTAAATGTAACATTCTGTACTGCATTTAGTTATTGCCCAGCAGGCACACAACATCAAAAGATGTAATATTAGGTTAGATTTAGGTTGTGATGTCAGGTGACCAAAATTCAATGTCTAGCCAGCATCTAAGGGTGACGTTATTTTGATGACCAATAGCGACGTAAAATGACGTTGATATTTGGTTGATATTAGATTGCGTTAGAAAGTGACCAAAATCTAACGTCGAGTCAACATCTTAAACCAATGTCATATTGATATCAAATCCTGACATTTATTCGTCAGGTATGGCAACTAAAATCCAACACGATGTCATAGTGGTTGATTTTAGGTTGGACGTTGGACATTGATGTCGGCCTGAGGTTGGGTTCTGATGTCAACCCGGTTTTCATTTCCAAACAATATGCAACGTTCCCACGACATTGGGGAACAATATTAATCTAGCGTCATGTTGACGTCTTGTGTCTGCTGGGTGCTTAAGGCCATTTAGGTCATCATACAGTAAACATAATTTTCTCATCAGGGGCATGCATCTAAACCAGGGATGTCCAAACTCTGTCCTGGAGGGCCGGTGTCCTGCAAAGTTTAGTTCAAATCCCAATCAAACACTCCTGGGCTAGCTAATCAAGCTCTTACTAGGCGTTCTAGAAACATCCTTGCAGGTGTGTTGAGGCAAGTTGGAGCTAAAATCTGCAGGACACCGGCCCTCTGGGACTGAGTTTGGGCACCCCTGATCTCTTGAACATTGCATGTAAAGAGTTTCGACATCTTCTTTGACACTTTTCTATTCAAACAGTTTGCTGCAATTATAAATCGCCCATGTCTTGAGGTAGTTCATTACGAGGCAATTTGCCTTCTATGTGCGATTTGATTGGACAGGAATCACAGCACTGATTTTTCTAATCCCCATGGACAAGAAAAAATAGAGTAGCGACTGCAGGTTTAAGGAAAGTAGTGGAGTAAAAGTATCAATACTGCACAAAAAATGTACTCAAGGAAAAGTGAAAGTACATGTTTTAAAAACTACTTACAGTAGTAAAAATGACAATTTCTGAGAAAAGCTACTCTTAAATTACAGTAGTTTGTGTATTTGTAATTTGTTACTTTACACCACTGGTTACATAGTTGACCATATCACATCAATTTGGGAGCAGTGCTACCCATTGATCAAATATGATAAATCATTAGGTGATATTACTAGTCATTTTATTCATGATTTGTCTGTTCATTTGAGTGATGTCGTCTTAAAGCGCATGAACCCTGGTAATTGCTGCTCGCAGGTGTGTTTTTGGGTTTGCTATTTGTTCTGAATGTCACTCAGCGTGATACTGGAGAGCAACACATGGGTGTGAGTGTGTGTGAGTCTGGTGATGCCGGCGGATGTTTCGTCCAGTGCAGGGCGGCTCACAGTGGACTTCAGAGCTTTCTGATGTCTAAAAATAGTAGCAAGGTTATGAGTCGGCTTGTAGCTGTTACATGCACACACAAGCGGTCATACGGTGAGCATATGGACTGGGAGATATCCAGCTGTTGTGTGCGCATCTGAGTGAAACCAACAGCCTAATAAACCACTAATTCTGCCTTCCCTACAGGACGGCCAATCCAGAACCATTCGCCAGTTCCAGTTCACTGATTGGCCAGAGCAGGGAGTGCCAAAAACCGGCGAGGGGTTCATTGATTTTATTGGCCAAGTTCATAAAACCAAGGAGCAGTTTGGGCAGGATGGACCAATCACTGTGCACTGCAGGTAAGCTAACGTGTGACGGGAAGAGTGTACCTGTTTTAATTTAATTTAATAGCTGTGACCCCAGATTTTGTACATTACACTTACGACGGCAGTATAATGTATCACGCAGATCCTTTCCCCTTGTGTAATAGGTGTTAAGTTGAGAGATGTTGTTGTTTTGCAGTGCTGGAGTGGGAAGAACAGGTGTTTTCATCACTCTCAGTATTGTGCTGGAGAGGATGAGATATGAGGGTGTGGTGGATCTGTTCCAGACGGTTAAAACCCTGCGCACACAAAGGCCTGCCATGGTGCAGACAGAGGTATAGTACTGTCCGACTGCCTAAACATTACTCCATCACAAATATGCAGTTCAATTTTAGACTATGTTTACACCAGTGCCTTTTCATTTTAGGCTATGTTTACATGACAACAGTATTGGCAGAAACAGACAAGGTTTTGAAAAAGCTACAGGTCTTTACCACAACATTTTCAAAACAATCCATGTTTTCATATATCTGCAAAAAACACCGTATGTCAGGCCAGTATTTGGTGCTGTCACCTTGTTAGTATATAGTACTAGAAGGGAAGTGACAATTTTCCGTCAGCGGTTCGGTCTCTATGTATAATTTGCCATGTTTGTAAGATGCGTCTCCACTTTGGTTGTAATAAGAAGTAAATCCACACTTTGCTGATGAAGCACTAGGAAACACTTGAGCAACAACTCTACCTATCAAGTACTCCACCATTGTTGTTTATGTTTATTTTCTCTTGCCTTTAACCCTTGAAAACCTACTATGCATGTTCATGATGTCATCATTTTCAAAGAATTTCGTTTTTTGGCTCGTTTCCACTGAGTGGTACAGTACGGTACGGTTCGGGTCGGTACGGGTCACCTTTATCAGGCTTGCTTTCCACTACAAAGGGTACTCTTTTGGTGGGCGTGGTGTACCACAAAGAGTTTCAGTCAACGTCATTCTCGCTCGAATAAATGTCTACAATAAAGCTGAACAAGTCGTTCACACTATATGAAAAGCTCTTCTAACAAAACAGATGCTTTAAACATTAATACTTGTTTATTACTAACATTTCTATGAACACGATTTGATTATAACTGCAGATCAATGACAGTGTTACAGTCTACTGTAACGTCTGCAATCATATAAATAAAAAAAATGGAACATATATGAACACATACAGACCCTTACAGTCTCCGATATGTTACCACTTACAGATAAACTACACACAGCAGACATTAAGTTCTTATTTGAGTTCAAAAACAACACGCAACATATACAGTAGCCCACAGTCAGAGCTAACCTCTCATCTGTATCTTTGATCTTACCAGCACATGTAGCCTCTGTTAGAGAGTAATTCCGTCATTCCGAGTTCATAATAGTCCAAAAGGTGATGATAAACATGGCAGTTTGTTCATGATTTGTTCATGGCAGATTGTTCATGGCAGATTGTTCAGGTTGCTGAAACTACTTGCTCCTGTGTTTTGTCGGGCTTCTCCTTTTTTCTGCGCTTCACTCTCGCGTTTGTCCTTTTCTTTTCTGAATAGATCAGATGTCAAAGACGATTCATTAATCACACACACGTTATTATCATCAGCTCAAGAAGTTCGTTATATCAAGTCTAGACGCGATCGTGAGCTCCCTGGAGAAAGCGAAAATTGCTTGCACTTTTAGACTTTTAGATGGCCTCGTGAAACAACAACAGGACAGGGCAGATACTTGGATTTGTGGCTGTTCATCAAGACGACGACAAGGTTTGTTTTGAGCCCAGGTCATCCATAGATCGTTATTATTTTATATGCATATAGTGGTCTCGGCTGTGTATTTAAAAAACATGGCGGCTCCATTGTTTTGATTCTGGCTAGCTCCACGAGATCGTGAAGTATCTCTGTAAACCAATCAGCGTTCAGCTGTGCGTGTAGCTCCACCTTTTGGTACCCTTTCTCGTCTTTGGTACCCTTTCGAAAGGGTGCCGAAAAAGTGGTACGGTACGGTTCGGTTCAGTATGCTTTTGACAGTGGAAACGGCCATAAAAGCGTACCGAACCGAACCAAACCGTACTGTACCACTCAGTGGAAACGGGCCATTTGTGTGTTTACAACAAAATACAACAAAAGATACAACAATGCTATCACTTTCAAAAACGTCCATTTTGAAAAGCCTTTTCAGGCCCAAAAAAAACGTAAAAAGAACAGGCAAAATATATAAAACATTACCTGTTTTTGGCTCAAAACATTGTCATGTAAACAGGCCCGTTAGAATGCACAACTTCTACTCAACATACAACAGTTATGCCTAGCATTCACACTACTCTGACGTTTTTGTCACTTTTGAAACACTGCAGACTCCATTTTAGTTTGAAAACGGTGGGGTTGCATTTCAGTGCAAATCGACCAAAACTCTGACTTTTCAAAAATGAATCGGGTCCAGTGGTGGAAAGAGCACTAAAAAAAAATCATACTCTAGTCAAAATGCCATTACTTGCCGAAAAATTTAGTGCAATTAGAGTAAAAGTATCTGTTGTAAATATTACTCAAAGAATGAGTAAAAAGTAGCCCTTTTAAAAGTACTCAAGAGTAGTGAGTATTGTGCTGTCAAAAGCTGATATGCATGTAATTTGTGCATCTGTGTGTAAACGTAACATTCTGTAGTGCATTTAGTTATTGCCCAGCAGGCACACAACGTCATAAGGCATTAATATTAGGTTAGATTTAGGTTGTAATGGTGTCAGGCAGAGATGTATAGTAACGAAGTTGAACTACTTCACTACTGTACTTAAGTACTAAAAAGCTGTATCTGTACTCTACTGGAGTAATGTTTTTTTCTCCTACTTGGAGAACATGGAAAACCCAGAAATTCCACCTTCAACTCCTTCACTTTCAACTGTTCGTGGCGATAAGGAAAAAGACCACCCGTTACCCTATTTAAAACCAATGTTGGCATTTGTTGGAGTAAAAGACAGTTCATATAGAATGAATTGCATACTCTACCGTCGGATCTGAAGAAACATGTCAAGTTAAAGATAATATAATACACAAAACAGCAGTTTGAGCTATCCATAAGAGCTAGATAAGTTAACTACCGTTAGCTACCCGCGGATTTATTTATCTATATATATATATATATATATATATATATATATAAAACTTATTATTTTTTTTTTTTTATCTATTTATATTATAAATCGTAAACCATGGTTCTTTTTGTTCTGCTTAATCCTGTGCCCCAAAAAAGATATTTAAAATAAACAAAACAATATGTCTTTGGACTGCTTTTTTTTTTTTTAAATAACTACATAATGCAATACTTGTATTTTACTTTCAGTACTTGAGTAGTAATTTTTTTAATAAACTACTTGCAATACTTAAGTACAAAAAATGTTTAATACTTTAGTACTTCCACTTAAGTATTGTGCTTAAAGAGTACTTCAACTTCTACTCAAGTCATTTTTTGATAGAGCACTTGTACTTTTACTTAAGTCTGGGTCTCTAGTACTTTATACATCTCTGGTGTCAGTTGACCAAAATTATTTGTCAAACCAGCAGCTAAGGACAACGTTATTTTGATGTCGAATAATGACATCAAATGATGTTGATATTTGGTTGATTTTAGGTCTGTTAGAAAGTGATCAAAATCCAACATTAAGCCAACATCTTAAACCTACGTCATATATGATGTCAAATACTGACATTTATTCATCAGGTACGGCAACCAAAATCCAACGTCTGATAGATGTCATAGGGATAACGTTCACACAACGTCAAGCTGTAACATCATTAGACGTTGATATTTGGTTGGTTTTAGGTTGGACATTGGATATTGATGTTGGCCTGACATTGAGTTCTGACTTCAACCCGATTTTCATTTCCAACCAAAATGCAAAGTCCCCATGACGTTAGGGTTCAACGTCAATCTGGCGTCATGTTGACGTCCTGTGCATGCTGGGTGTTTAATGCCATTTTGGTCATCTAGGTCTCTAGGTCAATGCGTGTAAAGATTTTGAACATCTTCATGGACACTTATGGATACACTCATGGATACTTTCAAACAGTTTGCTGCAATTATAAAATGCACAGGTCTTAAGGTAGTTCATTATGATGCGATTTACCTTCTACGGTATGTGCGATTTGATTGGACAGGAATCTCAGGACTGATTTTTCTAATCCCCATAGACAAGAAAAATTAAGTATTTACTGCAGGTTGAAAGAAAGTAGTGGAGTAAAAGTACAGATACTGCACTAAAAATGTACTCAAGGAAAAGTAAAATTAAACATTTCTAAAACAACTCAGCAAATTACAATTCCTGAGAAAAACTACTCGATTACAGTAATTTGAGTATCTGTAATTAGTTACTTAACACCACTGATTGGGTCTACTTGGGTCTATGGATTATGTATTCTTTCCTGATTCGTCAAGACTCCATCATATGATCTTTTAGCTCAGTTTTGATACATTTTTGTGACTGCGCTGAAGAAACTAAGATGGCAGAATGTGCATTCTGTATGAACACATTAAAGTTAACTCGTTACAATTTCAAATATTTTTTCCTCTTACCTGTATGACACAAAAATGATACCATGTTACAGTAGCTTTGTTTCCATCCACCTATTTTTATGCTCATTTTGGAAATGCGCATAAAAAACGGTTGATGAAAACAGCAATATGGATAAACTTTTTATTCGATAACAAAAGATGCGCATAAACTATGATGGAAACACTTTTACCGAACAAATTCCAGTATGTGTGAATCAAAAAGTCATGTGATTTTGTTATAAGAGATCATGTGATGATACATGTGTGTAAATGGACAAACCAGCAGGCTGAGCACATTGTAAAACATCAGTATTAGTGTTATTATATTATTAATTACCTCCAGAACACGGCTTCAAACGCCACGTCTTCTGAGGTGAAAGTCATTTATTAAATAAAGAAAAGATTGACACAGCTTCTCCTACCACAGTAAACTTAGTTTTTACTGTTTTTTTATTTGGCACCAGTTAATCAGGATGTGACGATTTTATTCTCTTTGACTCGTTGGATGGAAACGCTGCTTTATTTGCACGTCTTTTATTCGATATTTTAGTTTTGCACTTACATTTAATTAGCATTTTTAGATAGAAACATAGCTAGTGACAAACTTTTGATCGCCCACAGTCTAATAGTTGAATATAGAATTGTGTACTATTATTATATAGTTACTTACTGTATACTTTCATATTTTTATTCCGTTTTTTTTGCTGTAACAATATTTGCTGCCAACTTTAATTCAATTTGTTTATAGCAAATTATATATTATTTTCCATTATAAAGTTTTAATTATATTCAGGCTACCATTTTCAGCTATAGATAGTGACTTTTTAGCTGCTTACATGTGTTTTTAGACATAGTATGGATGGAGATATTTTTTGAAATTGAAATAAAAGAAGCACTAGTGTAAACGTAGCCTTATGCCTCATTCACACTAGCAGCGACTTTGTAGCTGCCTGTCACTCTGGGTGACGATCTGCTGCAAACGTAGGTCTGTGTAGGTTTACAGCATGGTTAATACAACCGGCTTCTGAGCGAACTGAGAGAAGATCATGTGAGCTCTACTGGTGCTCCTATTGGCTGTCGCTCACGAAAGTCACTCTTCATTTGCGCATCGCTCGACAAGCCAACCTGGTCGCCAATAATCATTGTCACTTACATAGTCGCTCACTTTCTGTGGAAATAAGCAGCAGCTTGTCGCTTTGCCGCTGCGAGTCGCTCGTAGAGTGAATGAGGCTTTAGAATTAAACCATGGGTCTCAAACTCAATTCCTGGAGGGCCGCTGCTCTGCACAGTTTTGCTCCAACCCTCATCAAACACAGCTGATCCAACTAATCAAGGTGTTTAAGATTACTGGAGACTATAAAGCAGGTGTGAGTTGGAGGTGTTTGGAGCTAAACTATGCAGAGCTGCGGCCCTCCAGGAATTGAGTTTGAGACCACTGAATTAAACACTTGTCCATTGGTACTACCTAGAGCAGGGCTATTCAATTAGTTTGTCATGGTGCCGGTTCATGAAAAGCATCCCAAACGAGGGGCCGGAGAGATATGACTTGCAATATAAGTAATGACAAAACAGCAATATAAGCTCATATGCTGTATTTTTGCTCATTAAGACACCCGCGTTGACTTTTTCTACATTAAAACGTTAATATGTTATATTTTGAAACTACATAACATCACTGCATTGTATAATGTGGCTTTTTTTAATGAACATATCCAAATGTATTTTGAGGCACAAAATCAGTGTATTGCTTAAGTAGGCTTCTTCTACATTCAGACACATTCATGTGATGTGTTTTAAACAGCGTAACAATTAGGCATGCAACGATTATAGATTTTGGTTGTACGATTATAGTCTGAAGAATAACCATGGTTTCACAGTTATCACCATTATTATGCATTTATTACATTTAAAACATTACTAGTTTAGAAAATCTCTAAAAAATCTAAAAAAAAAGTGTTGTTTATTGCTGCTCAATAACCAAATACAGCACAAAATATTAATAAAAAAACAAACAATAGTCCATTTCTTTCCTGGACTTAAACATAAATGAAAAGGTTTTTGATTTAAACATGAGTGATAATTTTACAAGGAAATAAATGACAGAACAATAAATAAATACATAAAAATAAGAATAATTAAAAATAGTATTTGTCTAATGTTAATTTAAGTTATATATTAGCTAAGAATTTAAATGAACTGTTGTTATTATCTGCGTTTATACATAATCATTTTAAGAATTCTTAATAGTTCATCTTACATATCTATTTTGTTTATTGCACTGAAAGCTACGCACAACTCTTACTGCTACAGCCTGATATAATTTCTACTGTGTGCGGCGCCTGCAGGGCGCAAGTTTGTCGGTTCCCTTGCGAGCCATGCGCGCACTGCTTACAATATGCGCATGTCTCAATTGGAAATACTTGCGTGCGGAAAAACGCAATATATCAATGGCTTGCTGCTATAGTTGATTCAATGTGCATGCGTATTGGCATAACTAGTTGCAGCAGCTTTTTCCGTGCAACAGAACTGCTGCGTTGAGAAGCCTTTAATGAATAAAAGCGGGGATAATAGTGAAATCGGCTAATCATTGCATCCCTATTAACGATATCAGTTCATTGTACAAAAGGTCTTTTCTACAATCATATCCAAATGTTTTCGGCTGCTCGCACCACTCAATGTCAGGTGACTCACACTCTGCGTAGCCTTTAACTGCAGCTCGTGCTTTATAGAACAGATGCACGTCTCTTCATAACTATAGCGGCCGTTTTTCAACTGAACTAAATTTATTTTTGATGTCTTGGTCACACTATTTGGGGGGCCGAAACAAATTGCCTCGTGGGCCGGGTTCGGCCCCGCAGGCCGCCAATTGAATAGCTCTGACCTAAACAAAATCATTTCTAAAGACGCATCAAATTTAAAGCAACTTCATAAGCTTGAGATCAGTAATTAATATATTCAAGGATGCAAGTGTGACACACAATTGATTATTTTTGTTTGTTTGCCCTGCAGGACCAGTACCAGCTGTGCTACAGAGCCGCTCTGGAGTACCTGGGGAGTTTTGATCACTATGCAACGTAACCACTCCTGGACCGCAGCCCTCTGGTACAACTCTTCAGGAGTGCACCAAGTGTTCTTTCTGAGCCCCAGTCCCCCTGCCCCATCCTGTACAGAGATCTGGGGCTGGGGGTGGGAAGGGCAGGCTATCCAGTGGCTGGTTAACCAATCACAGCAGTCCGTTATTGACCGGCACCAAGAGATTGCTTAAAGAAACATAGACAACTCTCTTTCAAGAAGCACCATCTACAAAAAAAAAAAAAAAGAATCAAATAAACAATATTCTAGTGGTTTCTCTTTAGCGTACGCCAACCCAGACTACAGTCCAAGGCTACTGGTAGCACTAAATCTTCTTTTTCCTTCTCGTTTGGCTATCATGATTATCATCCTTTGTTATATTTTTTATTATTATTATTATTATTTCAGTATGACAATATTGTTTTTCTTATTTAGAATATTTGCATTTTTTTTAAATCATCTTTTAACATCGTTTGTCTTACCGGCCTTTACTGTGGGGTCTATCTTTTTATTTCTGTTTTGTTTTGTATTTTCTTTCTAATAGGTTATTTTAGCACAAGAACATGTGTTTTGAACATGTTCCTGATACTAATACCAGAGAACCGCCGTTCTCTGAGCTGCTGATGGTATGACTTTGTAACACGATTTTACTGTTTGTTATTTTCCTTGTTCTGTATAATCGGGCTAAAATGAGCGGGTTCAACTTGTTGGAGAAGCCTTTAATAACGTCTCTTGTCTTTGAGAAACTCTCCAACCACAAGGCGTATATATCTATATATGTTTGGGTTATTGGTACTTAATTAAGAAGAAAATAAACAACTTTTTGGTTAGAGGGAAAGCAAATCAACTAACGCATCAAATCACTGTACAGAACTCAGTAGTGATTTGTGAAGATTAAATATGAGGGGCGATCCTTGCGAGAGAAAAAAACGGCCCTCGCACATGCTTTTCTAGGACATTTAAAGACCTGATATTGAAATGAGACCAATCGCCATTGGCACCTGTACAGTATAAACCACTCCTCGAAGGAGAGTCTGCTCTGTTTAATCCAACTCTTCTTTTTATACAGAAATATACGATATATATAAATATATATACATTCAAAAAATGTATAATTATGAATAAATATTATTATAGATACAGTATATAAACAGCTTCTGCTCTATTGTCCATAAATCTCTCGAAACGTAACCCTGGACTTTTTCTTGATATACCAACATAGAGTTAAACATGAGAGACTGCTGTGTGTGGATCTATCCATAGTACAAAAGTTCTATCTACTGTATTATCCACGCACACCCCGGGTGTCTGGCGCTCTCTTCTGGTGGGTTGGGGATGGAGCAGCACAAGTCGAGTTTTAAAACACTTCCTACAGGACGTCATTTTCATGCCTGCTCGATTACAACCGGCATGTCAAAGGGAGATCTGGCCATATGTTCTGAATATGTTGGCAGTTCATTTCTACCTTGTGAATGATTAGTGCTGTAGAGGTTCGATCTGTTGTATACACAGTCTGTTTTCTATTTGTTAATAAGAAAACTGGAATTTAAAAAAATGTTGCAGGAAAAAAACTCGATGTTAATAAAGTTCAATAATTGGTTTTTGTACAAAGCGTTGTCTCCGTGTGCATTTCTGGACTGGCTTTGTTGTGTTGTTTGCTTTAAAGGGAAGACAAAATGGCCGTCATACTTATTTCTTTTATTTTAGAAGAATCTTTCCAAATTTATAGGCAGCATTGGGTGTAACTAGTTACTGTCACTTTTCCACTGAAAAAAGTCAAGGGTTAATGCTTATTTTTTGGTAATTGAGTTACAGTTACTTATAATATATCTGCCTTAAATCCTGTACATAAATACAACAGCTAATTTATTAACCCCCCTTAAGCAATATTTGTTTTTGATCATCTACAGAGCAAACCACTGTTATACAATGACTTGCCTAATTATCCAAACTTGCCTAATAAACCTATTATACCTATATACTAATATGTAAAAAAAAATGTCTAGTAAAATATTATGCATCATGGCAAAGCTAAAAGAATTCATTCATTCATTTTAGGCGTAGTGCCTTTATTCATCAGGTTTTTTGCAGCGGATGCCCTTCCAGCTGCAACCCATCACCGGGAAATAAAAGAAATCAGTTATTAGAAATTAGTTATTCAAATTATTGTTTAGAAATGTTTGTTGAAAAAATCTTCTTACCGTTAAAACGAAATTGGGAACAAAAATATACAGGAAAGCTAATAATTCAGGAGGGCTTCAAATAATGATATATATATATATATATATATATATATATATATATATATATATATATATATATATATATATATATACACACACACACACACACAATAGTTTTAAATTCAAATTTCTAATAGCTAACTTCTTTTGCCTTTGCCATGTTGCATGTTGACATTACCATATATTTAGCAAGATGCTAGTAATCAGCTTAAAGACTTAAATGGGTTTATAACATTAATTAGGCAAGTTAATAACAGTGGTTTGTTCTGTAGCCAAAACAAAAATTCTTAAGGAAGCTAATAATATTGACCATACATATACAGTTGCAATCAGAATTATTGAACCCCCTTTGAATTTTTTTTTCTTTTTTAAATATTTCCCAAATGATGTTTAACAGAAGAAGGAAATTTTCACAGTATGTCTGATAATATTTTTTTCTTCTGGAGAAAGTCTTATTTGTTTAATTTTGGCTAGAATAAAAGCTGTTTTTAATTTTTAAAACCCATTTAAGGTCAAAATTATTAACCCATTTAAGCATATTTTTTTTCCATAGTCTACAGAACAAACCATCATTATACAATAACTTGCCTAATTACCCTAACCTGCCTAATTAACCTAGTTAAGCCTTTAAATGTCACTTTAAGCTGTATAGAAGTGTCTTGAAAAATATCTAGTCAAATATTATTTACTGTCATCATGTCAAAGATAAAATAAATTAGTTATTAGAGATGAGTTATTAAAACTGTTATGTTTAGAAATGTGTTGCAAAAATCTTCTCTCCGTTAAACAAAAATTGGGGAAAAAATAAACAGGGTGGCTAATAAATCAGGGGGTTGAATCATTCTGATTGCAACTGTATATATATATATATATATAGTACCCATCTTCTGCAGGATAAAGCGCTATGTCATAAAGTGTGAATTATCTCAGACTGGTTTCCAAACATTCTAAATCATAAACATCATAAAGATGTATTATAAATGTGTTTAATATCTGTCAGGAGACAGGACAGACCACATGTACAGGGTTTCTGCAGATATCGTAATGTCAAATTTAAGACTTTTTAAGACCTTTTTACGACCATTAAGTATTAAATTTAAGACCTGTATCACAATATCAAAAACACGCATAAACATAAACAGAAAATACAAATCACAAAATTAGTGGTAAAATAAATGTATTCAAATTGAACAGTACTAAAGACAGGTTGGATGCACCATTGAACTGCAGAAAAAACAAACATCTTAAGCCTGATTTATACTTTCGCCTGGCGCCACATCGCACACCTCACGAAACGGACGAGGTTTTTATACTTGACGCATTCGCCATTGAGATATTCTTTTAAATGACAGGGGGCAGTCTAAAAAAACAGACAGTAAAATCAGTCGGATAAACAGAGTGACGTCACATTCACGGATGACGTCACATTCGCCATGTGCACGGAGTTTAATAGCAGAGAGCTGATTGGCTGTTGCATGTCAGCCTCATTTGATTAGATTCAACTTCTTTGTCATTACACATGTACAAGTACAAGGAAACGAAATGCAAATTACAATTGGACTAGTAAAATGAAGAACTACAACACCACGAAAACCAAACAACAAAAAAATTTTTTAAATGAGCATTAGATATAGCGTTAGACATCGGAAAATGAAGACCTGCGCAAAAATATTTAACACCTAGAACAGCGAATTTAAGACTTAGGCCTTAAATTCCTATTTTTAATTTTTTGACTTTTTAAGACCCCGCAGAAACCCTGATGTAATCACCAACATTTCCGTGATGCTGTGGGTTTTAATTTTAAGCTTTAACTGTATAGCCATGTTTGAGTAGATTTTCTATGGGTTTTGGAAAATTCATACAAGTTGTATTTATCTTGAAATATGAGGCCCTGGTGTCAAGTTTAACACAATGAACAGTGCTGATTTTATAAATGAATCAGTCAATATTGCAGTATTGGTTTATTATGATTTAACATGGGTGAATTGGGGGGGGGGGGGGGTTATTATCGTTGAGTAAATATTAAGTATTCATTTCTCTAAATAAATCGTTTTTTTCCAACCCCACACAGTGTCGAGGCTTTCTGTATTTTATATTTTCACAGCAACAGTACAGTACATCATTTGCAATTCTACTGTCTCAGTACATATACGATAACACTTTATAATAACTACACACTATAAACTATTTAATAAGCATTAGCAAATAGTGAATTCATTATCTGTTAAGCATTAACTCTACATTAACAAACGTTAGTAAGCAGTTTATAACTGCAGCTACAAATGCTTTATTCTTCACTTACAAGCACATCTATAATGTGCTTAATGATTGTATTTGCATACTTTGTTAATGATAAATTTTTCACTACTAAATTAAGTGTTGCATCATTTACAAACCAGTTTTTTAAGCATAATTGTTTTTTTTTTTTTTTAAGATAATTCAGAATGAGTTAGTAAATGATTATTAAACTATTCAAATTAACATTTATAATTCTTATTATTCAGGCATATACTAATAGTTAATTTGTATGTTAATACATGCTTTATTAACCCAACTTCATGCAGTTGTGTGACCTAATCTAAAGTGAGGACTATTTATGCTTTATAAAAGCCTTATAAATGACAATAAAAGGCTCAGTTAAATTCTAAACTGGAAAATAGAAAATAAATGACTTTATTCACCTCGATTCATTTGAAGATACACAAATTAAACTGTATCAAGTGAAAAGCTTTGCAAACTTCTCTAAAATACAATTACTGTGTAGTTTAAACCGCTAAATAACATTGAAATGTTGTAATATATTGTTAAATTATACTGTTTTTATCCAATGTTGTTATGTTTTGACAGTCCTGTTAATCAGCAATGTTTAAACTTTACAGTCATTTTACTTTTTAGATAAGATTGTAAAGACGTATTGGTCATTTGATACTGAGCCTTTAATTGTCATTTATTAGAGATTTATAAAGCTTGAATAGTTTTCACTTTAGATTAGGTCACAAAACTGCAAGTTGTGTTAATAAAGCATTTCTTAACATTTAAAGTAAATATTAGTATATGCCTGAATAATAAGATATATAAACGTTGATTTCAATAGTTTATTAATCATTTAATAACTCATTCCGAATGAGCTTAAAAAACCACCAACTACAACTGGCTTGTAAATAATGCAATACTTAATTTAGTCATAAAAAATCAATTAGTCACAAATTATGAAAGTACATTTATTAAGCACATTATACATGCAAGTCAAGAATATAGAGCATTAGTATCTGCAGTTATAAACTGCTTACTAATGTTTATTAATGTGGAGTTAATGCTTAACAGATAATGAGTTCACTGTTTGCTAATGCTTAATAGATGATTCATAGAGTGAAGTTATTATAGTTACCAAATCGTACGTTTTCGTACGACTGAACTCATACCAATTCATACGAACTAGACACTAAACTGAAAAACCAAAAATACATAGCATAAAAAACATTTTAGGTGCAGGGACATTATATGATGAACTAAAAAAACGAATTTCTTAGAATAACATGTTTTTACAAATACTATATGTGTCCAATTTTCCTCATTTCATGAAGTAACTGCATGGTTTAACGCAAAACCTTGAATGCAACACTGTATAGTACATTTCATTATATCATTCTTAAGATGTAAAAGATAAGCAGTAAATACTTAATAACATTTATATTTTGAGGTTTGTGTCCAAATTATGCTTTCACAAAATGTAGCAGTATGTGTGTTTTGAAGTTGTAAATACTGCAATATTGCGTTTTGAAGTTGTAAATGCATATAAACAATGAGACCAAGCTGGGAAAAAGTCCCCATAAAGACCAACAACCTGCTTGTGTGTGTTCACTTGTATTCCTAATGTATCACAATACCAGTAAATTCTGACCTTGTGGGAACTTTTTTTGATCCCCATCAGAAAAATTGTTCATTCTGTCAATCACAAAAATATAAATGCTTTTTGTTCCTGTGAGGGTTGGGGGTTTAGTGATAGGGTTGAATATACAAGACAGTATAGGAATGTTCAAACACATGTGCTGTAGGTGAATTGAATAAGTGTGTGTGCGAATGCGAGAGTGTATGGGTGTTTCCCAGTACTGGGTTACAGCTGGAAGAGCATCCACT
>CAIGQZ010001336.1:35436197-35448939 GCA_903798205.1 Danio tinwini
TCTATCTATCTATCTATCTATCTATCTATCTATCTATCTATCTATCTTTATATTTGTCTGTCTGTCTATTTGTATATCTGTCTATTTATATATATCTTTATATCTATCCGTCCATCCATCCATCCATCCATCCATCCATCCATCCCATTAGACTTTGAGTGTCCTTTTTGCTGTGGGTGCATGTGTTTGTATCTTCCTATTTGAAGAAGTTTTGTGATGTCATTGTCCATTTTTGCTTTGTAGATCACTCAGGAGGCTGGAGAGTTTATGGTGACGTTTCCGTATGGCTATCATGCAGGCTTTAACCATGGTTTCAACTGTGCTGAGTCTACTAATTTTGCCACAAGGCGATGGATCGACTATGGAAAACAAGCCATACTGGTATATTAAAAGAAATATTGTTTTAATTTGTTTCCTTATGTTCAGTATGGTTACATTCATTTAATTAGTATTACAATCAAAAAAGTATACTGTAATACTTAATACTGTAAACTAATAATGGTGAGACATCATCCTGATATACTTTAAGATTCATTTAGATGATTTTTTTAGATTAATTACAGATGCATTTCAGTATTGTTGATAAAAAGAACGTTAATGTGATGTTTAATGTTTAAAAGAACGTCTAATGTGGAATTAAATAATACCATGTATATACACAATGCATCAGTCTTTGTCTGTTTTCTCTTAGTGTTCTTGCAGGAAAGACATGGTGAAGATCTCCATGGATGTGTTTGTAAAGAAATTTCAGCCTGAACGGTACGAGCTGTGGTTGGAGGGAAAAGACAACGCACCCATTGATCACTCTAAACCCACGCCCGAAGCAGCTGAGTTTTTAGGTGGAGAGGCTGGTGCTCAAGTACTCTGCATTGAGAACCAAAGTAATGAGGGACAAAAAAAGAGGTGAAAAAACACACTCCTTTTCATTCTCAGTTGTCTATCCCTGTACGTCAAAATATATATCATGTTATAATATTACTTTCAAATGTTGCTTTTGCCACTTTAATTAGCCTTGCCAAACAAAGGATAGGGACCAAAAGACACAGGGTGTGTCTGGACTTTCCAGAGGAAGTTCTTCCAAAGACTGAAACAAATGATGAGGAGGCTGAATATGGCAAGAAGGGCAGATTGGCTCCATACACAGAACAGTGCAAGGAGTATACAGGTATGTTTTGCAGATATGGCATTAATATGATTTAAAGGGTTAGTTTACCCCCAAATTTTTATTCTATTATTAATTACTCAACCTCCTTTTGTTCCAATCCCATGATACTTTCATATTTAGAACAAAGAAAGAAAGAAAACAGTATTGGCATAACAATCAATACTACATACACTTTAACCAAAAACATCTAACAAAACATTCACAACACTTTAATCACTTAGAGTGTGACATAAAATTAAAAACAACAAAACAAATTGGTTTATTTTTTTATAATGTTACGACCCTGGTCTAGCATGTCAATTGCGTAACACAAAAACCTCTGGACAAATGCAATCACTTTTTAGAACCCTTAGAGTCAGGTGTGTTTATTTGTCTTTTTTACCTCGGAGAGGACCCACAGAAAAATAATAAACAAAAAAATCTATCCCCCAGCTAAACATCCAAAAGAAACTAAATACACCTAACAAAATAACTGAAATAAAATTAGAAAACTACTTCTGTCTCCAAAACTATATATATAAAAACAAGAGAAAATATTTACAGAAAAGAAAAGTGTGGTGTCCAACCAAGTGAGTCTTTTTTTTTTCCCCGGCTGTTAGATTGCTCCCTGGGGGCTGGCTGCAGTACAAGTCATAAAGCCCGCCTCCTCCATGTTAATGAACGAGACTTGAGCCCAAATAAAAAAACAATAATTACACTTGCAATGAAATTTCCAAAAGATGGTTTTGGTCAATTAAGGCACTAGTTATCAAGCTGATATAGGTGCAGATCTTCATTTTTCTAAACAGTATGTTTTTAGCCAGTAATTTAATGCTATAAAAACAGGGCATGTCATCGTGATTGACAGTTGTAACTGACAGTTTCTCTAAACAGACCGTCGGAGCTTCAGGAGTAGATTAAAGTGTTATTCAATTTCTGTGTTATTTTACCATGATAAAATGGGTTCAGCAGTAAACTGTACTTTCTGACCTACCGGATCTGATGGATCACTGTTTATTCAGTAAAGTGAGGGTTTTATTGGGTTATATTATTAGTTTGCTGATACACACCTAGCCATGACGGGGAAAATACAGGTGATCGCTATCTAGCAGTAATTCTTTTTATGGGTCTGAACTAATAATTAGGAAGACAACACTAATGTTAGCCTATCTCCACTTCGATCTCCTGTAACATCATTTGAATTTGATTTAAAGGACGTCTCTATCATCTTGAGTTTCGACACGTTGTCGAGTTACTGAATTTGTGGTTCCAAAATATTAATGTTCTAGAAACCGAATCTTATATAACAAATAGAGTGGTAAATGTTTTTTTTTCAGTGAGCCGACTCGTATCTGTTTGATTAGCATTGTTTCTTTTGGGTTGTGCAGTTTAATTGACAGAATTTCTACAGAGAATGTTGTAGACTAAAAACTCACAAACTTTTTTTTTTGTCATATCCATAATGCATGTTTATTTTCCTCTTTTAAAGTATAACTTTTTTTACAGATTGATATTTTTCTGGTCCCTTAACGCTGTAGTTAATTGGTTTGGAAAATATAAACAGATGTGTCAATATAATGTTTACGTATACTTTCATTGTGAATTTAATGTGCAAATGACACATCCATAACACTGGAATTGCCTATATATATATATATATATATATATATATATATATATTAGGGCTGTCAATTGATTAAAAAAATTAACTAATTAATCACACTTTTTTGTGTGATTAATCATGATTAATCACGAAAAAAAATCCTAAATACAGGCATTGGAAATATAGAAATTAAAAAATTAAAAAAGTATTGAATACAAACAATTGTATTCAGTGTAAAGTTGTATTGCGAGTTGAGAACATTAATTATAAAGTAGAAACAATTTAGCTTTGTCCTCCTTAACATTTCGTCACCTTGGAATTATAAGGTTCTGTCTGCGTTCTGAATGATTTTGAGATATTGAGCTTCAACGTTTTTGCATTCCATAGCAAACAGCAAGTGTGTAACATTTGTTTTTGTTTTTATAAAAGGTCTTAAAATGTAAACAACTTATAAAAAACATCCCATAATGTAAATAAGTTGTCATTTAATAAGAATATGTCAATAACTCAATTTTGACAAAAATGTCAGACAGAACCTTATAATTCTAAGGTGACGATTTAACCAGTTGCTAAGACAGACCAGTCTATTGACATTATCGGGAACAACACACACACACACACACACACACACACACACACACACACACACACAGACACAGACAGAGAGAGAGTAAGAGAGAGAGAGAGAGAGAGAACAGCGCACTCCCTTCAGATCATCAACACGCACGATCGAATCAAATTTGCTTAAACTAAGCGTTTTAAAGTATGGCTTTATTTCTCAATCAAGGATTCTGACACATCAACGTGAAGCAGATGCTTTACAAAAGTTGATCACGTCGCCCTCAACCCGAAAGTGAAATAGAAACTTACCGGTTTGCGGTTAAAAGTTAGGACCGTGAGGGAGGGGGTGGGTGTCGCGGATGAAAGTGAGTAGGTCTATGGGCGCGCCGGCCCTGAACACACGGCCCTGGAAAAACTGCAACTGCGATAAATGCGTTAATTTTTTTTTACGCGTTAAATATTTCAAATTAATCACGTGCGTTAACGCGCTAATATTGACAGCCTTAATATATATATATATATATATATATATATATATATATATATATATAAGCGAGCCTTTGTTATAGTGCAGATACAGGGGTACAAGTGAGATGTTCGCGGAGCGTGGTTGATTTGACGTACAATGATTTGGTTGGAAGCTTAATTCTGTGACTCTGCCTCTGGCTCCATCTGGTAGTGCCTTCTGCGTATGCCCAGGCTCCTATTTCAGCAGTGTTTTGCAACAGTTTGTGCTTGTCATGAGGCATTTTGTGCCTTCAAAGCGTTCAATGGGTCCATATTTTTTACACTCATTGTGTCCAACCCCTACTGCTTCTCACCGTGTATATACAAAGTACAGTATTCACAATAACAACAAACAATCCAAAAACAAAACAAAAAGGAGGGAGAACTAAGGATGGAAAATCAACAAACAGAAGCCAAAATTTACACACACAAAACGGAAATACACAAATAAAGGGTGTATGTGCACTGTGTATATTATATTGTGAAAAAAAAAGATGATTTCGACTATAGTGTCAGACAGACAAAACACATTTTCAGCACATCAGGAGTAATGGGTGTGTCTAGTAATGATAGCAGTTTGGTGATGGACGTGTTTGTTTTGGTGCTCTTAAATATGAACATTGCTTGGCAAACTTAGCTTAGTTCACCTTAAGTTCATGCAAGTTGCATATGAATGTGTAAGGAGACAACAGAGAAGAGCAGCATTTGTTTGTTTTCTTTCAATGTTCAGTATTGCTTAAAAATTGGGTCAGCAGACCAAGAAGTAAGTGGTTTTGTGTTGCATTGTGCATGATCTCATCCACAAGTGAATGTATTGTGAAGTGGTAGGAAGAGGAAATGTTCAAAATGTATGAGACCTCGTTTGCACCAGTATTTGGTGTTGTTCATTTGTAAGTGTATTGTAGAGGTGTAACGGTACATGTATTCGAACAGTCACAGTTCAAATGATGCAAGACATGAGCATCAAGCGTACACTCACCGACCACTTTATTAGGTACACCTGTCCAACTGCTCGCAAGTTTTTAATCAGTCAATCCCATGGCAGCAACTCAATGCATTTAGACATGTAGACCTGGTCAAGACGATCTGCTGCAGTTTAAACCGAGCATCAGAATGGGGCAGAAAGGTGATTTAAGCGACTTTGAGCATGGCATGGTTGTTGGTGCCTGACAGGCTGGTCTGAGTATTTCAGAAAACATCTCTAAGATTTACAGAGAATGGTCCAAAAAAGAGAAAATATTCAGTGAGCGGCAGTTCTGTGGGTGCAAATGCCTTGTTGATGCCAGAGGTCAGAGTAGAATGGCTAGACTGGTTCAAGCTGATAAAAAGGCAACAGTAACTCAAATAACCACTCTTTACAACCAAGGTATGCAGAAGAGCATCTCTGAACGCACAACACTTCAAACCTTGAGGCAGATGGACTACAGCAGCAGAAGAACAGCTAAGAACAGGAAACTGAGGCTACAATTTGCACAGGCTCACCAAAAATGAACAATAGAAGATTGGAAAACCGTAGCCTGGTCTGATGAGTCTTGATTTTTGCTGCGACATTCGGATGGTAGGGTCAGAATTTGGTGTTAACAACATGAAAGCATGGATCCACCCTGCCTTGTATCAATGGATAAGGCTGCTGGTGGTGGTGTAATGGAGTGGGGGATATTTTCTTAGCACACTTTGGGCCCGTTAGTACCAATTGAGGACACCACACAACACCACAGCCTACCCGAGTATTGTTGCTCACCATGTCTATCCCTTTATGACCACAATGTACCCACCTTCTGAGGCTACTTCCAGCAGGATAAGGCGCCATGTCATAAAGCGTAAATCATCTCAGAGGTTTCTTGAACATGACAATGAGTTTGCTGTACTACAATGGCCTCTACAGTCACCAGATCTCAATCCAATAAAGCACCTTTGGAATGTGGTGGAATGGGAGATTCGCATCATGGATGTGCAGCCAACAAATCTGCTGCAATTGCGTGATGCTATCATGCCAATATGGACCAAAATCTCTAAGGAATATTTCCAGTACCTTGTTGAATCTATGCCACGAAGGATTAAGGCAGTTCTGAAGGCAAAAGGGGGTCCAACTCGGTACTAGTGGTTTACCTAATAAAGTGGCCAATGAGTGCATGTTAACATAAAAATGATGGTAAATATGGCCTTAAAATCATGAGCCGTGCTTTTACAGACATACCTGGCATTTACATTTTATCTTTAGTGTGCCCATATTAAATTGTAGACTATCCTGGCTTCAAGTATTTATTAAACGTGTTCAAGCCATGTAACAAATGTTATATATGGTACGCACATAAGTCAGTCCCGTCTTTGAACACAAATTGTGCACGCCACTCGCACAGTTGCATTAACAACAGATGGAAACACACCTTGCATCTTAAAGTTAACGCAAAATTATTGGTTTTCTCTGGTTTCAGGAAAACGTTGATCTTAACCATTGAAAATTTTATAAAAGTAAACAGAAACGTTGATGTTGTTCACTCAAAAATGGATTACAATCTCTTGAGAAAATTTCTTGTGGCATCTGAAAGGAATAGGTGTTCCACTATCAAAACTGCTCCCTAGTGGTTGGGAGCATTTCTGTTGGGTTGTGGCTTATGTTTTTTTTTTTTTTTTTTTAATGTTGTTGTGTCGTGAGCTTCTTTTCTTTTTTTGTGTGTCATTGGCTATGTTTTCATCTACCTATTTTTTGCGCATTTTGGATATACACATAAAAAATTGGTTGATGAAAACGCCAAGATGTGTATACATTTTTTAATGCACATTTTCAAAATGTATGTGCATAATTGAGTAGGATAAACTTTTTATTCCATAAGAAATTATAAACTACGATGGAAACACATTTACCGAACAAATTCCAGTATGTGCATTTGAAAAAAGGTTAAAAGGGATCATGTGATGATAAAAATGTGTGTGAATGGACAAACCAGCAGGCTGAGCACATTGTAAAACATCTGAAATGTTGTTTTGGTTATTCTTAAGCGCCTTAACCATTTCGGTATTAGTGTTATTATATTAATAATTACCTCCAGAACTGTCAAGAGCGTCTGCACTCCACGCGTTCATTACATGTCGACATTTGTCTTCTGAGGCGCAAGTCATTTATTAAATGAGGAAAAGATTCATGCAGCTTCTCCTACCACAGCAAATTTAGTTTTTACTGTTGATATTTGGTGCCAGTTAATCAGGAAGTGACTATTTGGTTCTCTTTGACTCGTTGGATGGAAACATTAATGCAATATTCCAGTTTTGCGCATAAAGTTAATTCACATTTTTGGATGAAAACATATCTATTGTGTTTTGAGCTCATGTTGTTTTTTTGTGTTGTGCACAACTGGGCCACCGTATTTTCAGTTCTGTAGTCGGTTGTGACTAAATAAACAGAAATAAGCAAGCACTGGGGAATTTTGTTGCTTGTACTAAACCCTTATCAAACTGTGACCCACAAACTGTGATCCATACCGAACCGTGACTTCTCTGTACTGTTACACCCCTAGTGAATTGACAAAATTGCTTCCTAATTCTTGGTGTAAACAAGGTAATTAACATCCTATGATTTAGCCTGCCTGCCTGCTATAGTAACCATTCCCCAAACTCTTGCTATTGATTGAGCTTGAAAAGTGCTTGATGTATTTCTACTGAACACTGGCAATGTTTTGATGGTTTACACTTTAAGTAGTGAGCTTTGATTCATAGCAGCCAGTCAGAAATATCCTGAAAACTAAATCTGCCTTGTTTCAGAATTGAAGGATGAAGACCGCACACTACCACTGATGGGTTCAACCAGTTTAAAGATGCTGCCAGGATCCAGAAGTGCTGAATTTGTGGAAAACGTTCGGAGTGCTGGTTTTAATCACGCAGACCTGGATGCTAAAGCTACTAGCCAGATTTCAGCCTGTGTGCAGCCCTTCCCAAAGCATCATCTCTCTATAGCATCTGTCCCTACTGTTCCTCACTGCCTGTCAGCCGTGCCACGGGCTTCCACCAAACCAGGGGTGGCAAGCCTTCTCTTTCATCGCACCCTAAGCCCGACAGATGCCCTGCAGGTCCACAGCTACGCAGCCAAAGCAGCGCTCTGTAAACCACAAACACCCAGTCCAGAGAAACCCAGAGAAGACCTCCACATACCAGACATCAGTCTAGACGTGAGGCCAAATACACCAACTCCACCCCCAGACACACCAGAGGTTGGTAACTGCATGCAGTGTGTGTTTTTTCCCCCAATATGAGCATTACACTGTAAAAAATTTTGGGTTCTACACAATTCCTTCATGTTGTCCCAACACAAATTGTTAAAGAGCCCCTATTACACATTGAAAAGGGTCAAATTTCGGTTTTATGGGTCTCTAACAACATACTGATATGTATGCAAGGTCAAAAAACACGTTTATGGTCTTATAATATGCATTTATTTTTACCTAATTATCCCAGCGACTCCCATATAAATCGTTCAGCGATTCATTTCTTCCCAAACCCCTGCTTAGCGCGAGGCTAATCTGCACTGATTGGACCGATGACAGCTTGTTGCCATTGGTCGACAGCGTTCAGCGCGAGACAGTAATATGGCCAGCGTGGTTTATCAAGCCCGCGGCCGCGGGTCGCCAACATTGGATCGCAGCGGACGCTCGAAACACTCTTCAAACACCACCGTAAACAGTACCCGGTTCTCAACAGTGTTATTCAGACACCTCAGCGCCGAAAGCAGTGCAGTTAAACACTAGCATATGCATGACATACATTCAGTTTTAATCCACACAGCAGAAAAAGCGAAACTATTCTGAACCTTGACCGCTGCACGTGTGCAGGATCAGCTAACGGTGGCCAAAGCAACGACAAATGGCAGTGGAACGAGCTCACGAAAGCATTTAAACCTGTAAACAAAGCAGCACGCGTCGCGTTTACAACGTTGCATTAGACGCGATATGAGAATATAAAGAGTTAACCTGATACAGTACACGCGGTTACTAGTAACAAAACATGTAGATCATTTCTATTTGCAATCATTGCAGTGGCACCTCGTCCGTGAACTGCTATATAAGTTCTAAGTGCTTACCTGTACTCTGCTTTTCTAAACGATCACATCCCCAGCCGGTAGGTTGTAGAATCCTCTGTCCTCTGACAAGCTATCTCTGCGGGCTCCCGCTCTCTATTCGCAAGCCTTTTCAGTGCTACTCAACAGCCCGAAGCCCAGCTTGCAGCAGCCTACCGGTGCACCTATTATTTTGTCCTTATTTTGCCTGCACCCCTGGTGTCAGGCAGAAACTAATGCATGAGCTGTGTAGTAATAGATCGCCCATTGTAAGCGTGCAGATTTCTGAACGACTCCTTTCCCTCACACTTCCAACAATATCCAGGTAAACACAGCGTCTTCATGAGCGTCTTGCTGCTGTGTTAGTGGGCGGGGCAGCAGGTTTAAATTTTGCCGGGTCTGCGCGCGCAACCATTATGTTTCGCAACGACGTAACGCCGAAACGGCTGAAGATTCGTTATCAAGACGATTCATTTAAACCACTATGAGTCGACTCCACTTTCAGATTTAAGCTTTAGCTGGATATTTCACTTCAGTAAGAGCTGTGTTACACACTACATGGAAGGTCATTTTCAAAAACCCATAATAGGGGCTCTTTAAAGTTGGCTAAATAGTTTGTACAAATTTAAGTAGATTGAACATCAAGCAATTAAGTTATCCCAAAAAAACCTTAAGAATTGTGTTAAACTTCTTTTAAATAAGTAGTTTTAACAAGCAGTTTCTACAAGGATTTTCTAGTTTAGTAGTCAAAAAATGCTTTACATGCTTTACAAAGCAAGCCGGACACTCTTCAAATGGTATTTTTGAGACCAGAGGGGTATTGCAAGATAAGGGATTAAGCTGGGATTTTTATACTATCCCAGCTGAATTTAGCTTTGATTTTGCATGAAAGCAGGCTTAAGTTACTACGGAGATTTGCAGCTAGCCTGCTCCAGCGCAGGCTCTCAACCAGGTTGAGATTAATCCTAGTGATCTATATTTTAGATTTATTGTTAGTGCTAGTATAAATAAATGTTTTACAGTTACTACATGTTCTTAGCCATTTACATATATTTTCCAACTATTAAAATTGAAATATGTATGTTCAGTTGTATTAGCAATACTTTTATATATGTTCATATATGACCATTTCCGATTTAAATATAGGGGAGGAATAAAAGAAGAGATATAAAATAGATTAATAATTAAAGAAAATATATATACAGTTATCAGCCTAAATGAGGACACCCCTTTCGAAAATGTATATTTGTATCCATTTCTCAATAAATTTAGACTATATATTTTGGTGTACAAAGCAGTTTTATTAAACAGTTATATTTATTAAAATAAGAGTTTGGTCACTAAACATCCTTAGGAATAGAACCATAAGTTATTAAAGAAAGAAAATACAGCAAAAAACTACAATATTTCAACTAACTTGTATATGTTTTATGTTTCTTTTGAGTTTTCCTGTTTATTAAGATTCAAATTAATATATTTCTCTAACATATTAACTTTGGTGTGCAAATTTTTGGACTTTAAGATGTTGGATCGTTTTTTTTTTTTTTTTTTAGATTAGTTCATCAGTTTTGTCTTTGATACTGACTAATGTCTATGCACAAATATGATACTGTATTGAAAATATTGATGGAAAAGAGATCTGTGAGGCGTCAACTCATTTATGCTGAGCACTATACATGCATGCATGCATACATACATATGTTGTTACATATAAAAGCCTAAATGAAGCAATATATAAATGAACAGATTGAGATAAAATAAGCTAGCTATATAAAATAAAATAAAGTAGATGTGCAATATTGAGTATGTCTTTGTAATAATCTTCATGATAAATTTCCTGAGTAGCATGAATGTCCACAGGTCACATTTAAGGCAAAGTGAATGACGTCTCCTTTAATACTTCTCCTCATGTTTCCATTAAATCTCTGCATGAAAGTAAAGGGAGTTCCCAGATCAGTCGGAAGTACAGTGCATCTGGAAAGTATTCATAGTGCTTCACTATTTCCACATTTTTTTATGTTGCAGCCTTATTCCAAAATGGATTAAATTCAGTTATTTCCTCAAAATTCTACACACAATACCCCATAATGACAATGTGAAAAAAGATTTTTTTTTAAAGTTATTAAAAATAAAAAACCTGAAAAATCACATGTACATAAGTATTCACAGTCTTTGCCGTGAAGCTCTAAATTGAGCTCAGGTACATTCTGTTTCCACTGATCATTCTTAAGATGTTTCAGCAGCTTGATTGATTGATTGATTTTATTAGAAAACTGTAATACATATTTTAAAAACTGTCGAGGATAAAATACACAAAAAAGCCACAGGCTTATTTTCATTGTGATCCTCGATATTCTTAAAAATGAACGAGCAAATCATAAATGGAGTGCAAACATCATCAGCTCAGCAACTCGGCACAACAAAATCCTCAACTTTAAAACAACCACTAATTTACCTGTGGTAAATTCAGTTGATTGGACATGATTTAAAA
Organism: Danio tinwini; assembly: GCA_903798205.1. Taxonomy (NCBI): domain Eukaryota; kingdom Metazoa; phylum Chordata; class Actinopteri; order Cypriniformes; family Danionidae; genus Danio; species Danio tinwini. Next base: position 35,447,551 of record CAIGQZ010001336.1, read on the forward strand.
AGGCATACACCTGTCTATATAAGGTCACAGGGTTGACAGTGCATGTCAAAGCACAAACCAAAGCATGAAGACAAAGGAATTGTCTGTAGACCTCCGAGACAGGATTTACTATTTTATGGGATTTAACAAAAAATAAAATCAATCATTTACAATCATTTTTAATTAATTAAAGGCATCATAACTATGAATTACAGTAGGATTTTTTGTTTTATTACAGATTAGAAATCATCAGTGTCAAAGTGTCAATTTACTAAAGTTTCTAATTATTGTTTTTAAGTTCTGAAGTAAATCTAAATGTAAAAACAGAGGAATATCTGATAATTCATTCAATATTATTATATTATGCATCACTAATTAATGCAATCAAATTAAAAAGTGAAAAACAGCATGGGGTGAACTAATTTTTTTTATTGTTTTTTTTTATTTGTTTATTAATGTAAGAAATGGATCTATTCATTTATCAAGGTTGCGTTCAATTAAACGATAAATGAATCTTGCAAAATATTTCAGTTTTTAATTTTCTATAGATTAGTGTAGTCTCTAATCTTTCCCAAATTACTTGCTACCACAGATGGTAGATTCAAGCAGATGACATTTTCTATATAACATGTATATTAAACAGTATCGCATTATATTATGATGGTTACTGCATTACATATTAAAAAATGAATGATTAAAAAAACATTCTCAATCTTACCCCACTATTTTCTTTATTTAGCAGTATAACATCACAAATTATTTTAAAAACAAGCAAAAAACCATCAAACTTTTCACCAACACGTATCGAAATGAAATGTGATGCGCCTCTGTCTTTTCCTTAGCACGAAATGGACGGTGAGAAAGAGAATAACAGCATGAAGAGGAAACTGCAGCCGCTCAGCAAGTTGCCACGTTTGCATCCTCTGCTTCGAGAGAACTCCAGTGATGACGGTATTATCTGCTTTTCCACTGTTCATTTACGGTGATGCCGCTGAATGTTCTGTTGCTCATTATCTCCTCCGCTCCGCAGAGATCCAGGAGCCGGCAGCTGAGCTAGAGGAAACCGATCCCTGGGCTAAACTCCTGGCTCCCATGTGGCAGAGCAAACCACGAAACTTTCAGATCGAGAAGGAGTTCAACTTGCGCATGGGCCTGCATCCACCGTACTGCGCAGTGTGTTCCCTCTTTCACACCTACACTGAGGTAGCACATGCTCTTACAGTCTTAATCATAATAATATCTTGTATTACTTGACGTTTATTTGTTGGGCCAAACAATATATGTCCATACTAGCTAGGTCTGAGTATCAATCCGATTCTAAATTTGATTCAGTGACTATAAATTTAATACAAATGCTATTGATATTTCATTGAGATTGTGATTCATGCTATTGAGATTTGTGAAATGTGT
>CAIGQZ010001336.1:35449339-35461340 GCA_903798205.1 Danio tinwini
TCTTACAACTACCATTTGAACTTAAAATAATAATTAGTAAAGTTAGGAAAGGTTTAAATGTGAAGAGTGAGCTACATTGGTCATGTGAACTTGCGGTACTCAGCCGAACACACAAGCCCTTGTAGCATTTGAGTGCATGGTTCAAATCTAGCCCAAGTTCAATCTGCTGTTAAAAACTCAGAATTATGAAAAAGCTCATAAATGTTTCACAAGAGAAAAGCAATACATTTTGTAAATCTCAGAACTGATGCAGAATCACCTTATCAAATAATTTTTCACCACAATTCTAGTCATCATACACTCATACAGTGCATCCGGAAAGTATTCATAGCGCTTCACTTTTTCCACATTTTTTTATGTTACAGCCTTATTCCAAAATGGATTAAATTAATTTATTTCCTCATTATTCTGCACACAATACCTCATAATGACAATGTGAAAAAAGATTTTTTGAAATTGTTGCAAATTTATTAAAAATAAAAAGCCTGATAAATCACATGTACAGAAGTATTCACAGCCTTTGCTCATTACTTTGTTGATGCACCTTTGGCAGAAATAACAGCCTTAAATTTTTGGAATATGATGCCACAAGCTTGGCACACCTGTCTTCGGGAATTTTTGCCCATTCCTCTTTGCAGTACCTCTCAAGCTCTATTAGGTTGGATGGGAAGCGATGATGCACAGCATTTTCAGATCTCTCCAGAGATGTTCAATAGGATTTAGGTCTGGGCTCTGGCTGAGCCACTCGAGGACATTCACAGAGTTGTTGTGAAGCCACTCCATTGATATTTTGGGGATGTGCTTTGGGTCATTGTCCTGCTGGAAGGTGAACTGTCGCCCCAGTCTGAGGTCAAGAGCACTCTGAAGCAGCTTTTCATTCAGGATGTCTCTGTACATTGCTGCATTCATCTTTCCCTCTATCCTGACTAGTCTTCCAGTTTCAGTTACTGTGCTCATTAGAACTTTCAGAGAAAAAGAAATTTTTCTGTAACCATTCCCAGCCTTGTACCTCGGGACAATCCTGTCTCGGAGGTCTACAGACAATTCCTTTGTCTTCATGCTTGGTTTGTGCTTTGACATGCACTGTCAACCCTGTGACCTTATATAGACAGGTGTATGCCTCCTAAAATCCTGTCCAATCAACTAAATTTACCACAGGTGAACTCCAGTTTAGCTGCTGAAACATCTCAAGAATGATCAGTGGAAACAGAATGTACCTGAGCTCAATTTAGAGCTGCACGGCAAAGACTGTGAATACTTATGTACATGTAATTATATATATATTTTTTCAGTTTTTTTATTTGTAATAAATTTGCAACAATTTCAAAAAAATATTTTTTTTCACATTGTCATTATGTGGTATTGTGTGTAGAATTTTGAGGAAATTAAATGAATTTAATCCATTTTGGAAAAAGGTTATGCTATGAATGCTATGGTTACATTATGAATACTTTCCGGATGCACTGTACACACACATATATAAATGGATTTTAAATAGATCTGATAAATTCTAAATATATTATTAAAGCTATAAAACGGAGTCTGCAAAGAGCAGTGAATGTATTTTTCTTTATTTTGAGCTTTGATTAATAATCATACCATATACCGTTATTTAAGGTACTGTTATTTTAAGGCATTACACATGGATAATGAATTGTCTCTGAATTGCTTTCACTTTAGACTTGACTGAATATTCGAATGAATACTCCGTAAGATGGCTTTTTTGACATATAAGTGTGTATTTAACCCTTTAAATTATCACAATTACAATTATCCACAAAAGTGAAGTGTATTCAGTCTCTTTCTGTGTGATGCTTCATGGGTTTGTGTCACAGAAAGGTCAGTCTATTTTAACTTTCATTTTTGTTTCATGCTTTTGCTGCTCTGGTGTATTTAAGCAGAATTAAGCTGTATAGAATTATAAACTGTAGATAAATCTGTCAGTTATTGTTATTATACATCTCCTAGATATCATCCACACTTCAAAAAAAATGTTGACACTTAAAGTGGTAGTTTACCAAAAATTTAGAACTTACACACCATCAAATGATTCCAAACCTTAGAGTTTCTTTTTGGTTGTTGTTGATCAAAAAGAAGATAATTTAAAGAATGTTAGAAACCAGTAACCACTGACTTCCATGGTAAGAAAAATAAATACTATGGAAGTAAATGTTTACTGGTTTCTAACATTTTTCAGAATATCTTCTTTTGTGTTCAACAGAAAAAAGACAAGCCAAGGATGAGTAAGTGATGACACAATTTTCATTTTTTGGTGTATATAAATTGCCCTAATACAAGTGACATGGAAACGACAGCTTTAATTCTGGATGGTTCTGATCCAATCAGTAGTAATTATCCCTTCGCGTGTGAAGTGCTAATTGAAAAATGACTCATGAGAACCCCTGAATGATTATGCTTTGCTGTTTGTTCCCTATAGAGTGATGTAATCAGCCTGAGCGGTTATGCAGCTGTAGGAGGAAACCTACAAAAGACCAAACCTCTGATTCCAGAGATGTGCTTCACCAGCAGCTCTGAAGGACATCTGTCCACTCCTAACCTGGAGGTGGACGGCACTAGCCAACTCATCAGCTGTTCTGTATGCAGTGTGCGCGTACATACAAGTATGTTCTTTGCCATGCTTTGTTCTCACTGAGAACCACATATACCAGCATAGACCAGGGGTGTCAAACTCAGTTCCTGGAGGGCCGCAGCTCTGCACAGTTTAGTTCCAGCCCTGCTTCAACACAGCTATTTGCAGGTATCAAACAACACTAAAGCACTCAATTAGTACGATCGGGTGTGTTTAATTGAGTTGGAACTAAACTCTGCAGGGCTGCGGCCCTCCAGGAACTGAGTTTGACACCCCTGGCACCTGGCCCTTTAAAGTTTGCACTTGGAATAAACCTACATTCAGATGTGTTTCAGTTATGGTGCTTTAAAAGAGATTTGATCCCACTTTACAATATGGGACATGTAATTGATGTTATTGTATTTACTAACATGAACAAACAATAAACAATGCAGAATTTATTAATTCTAGTTTACATTAACTAATGCATTATTCAAATCCAAAGCTGTGCATGTTAAAATTAGATAATGTGCTGTGAGTTACCAGGAACTAACACTGAATAAGTGAATTTACATTAAATAACAATAACAACGATGCATTAATACTGTAATGAATGTATTTTTCATGCTTTGTTTATGTTGGTAAATACATTAGCTTACATTAAAGGGCACCTATGGTGACAAATCTGCTTTTCAAGCTGTTTGGACAGACATATGTGTATGTATGGTGTATAGACCGTCATATTGGGGTGATATAAACACACTCAGTGCTTCTTTTTCAATTTAACAACATTAAAACGGTGGACCAATTGGAGCGGTTTTCAGACCGACCGCAACTTGACGTAGGAGTGCGTTCCCCCGCCCACCGAATTGATTGACAGCTGCGTATTAACATGTCTCAGTAGTAACGTGTATAATCATATCAAACAGACAAGGGACCAGGACGAGCGCACACTAAGCAACCGTAAATAAAAGTCTGTTCAGTTTGCTAGGATCATCAATCATCATCAAATGTGATCAAGAGTGAGTTTTACAAGTTTAAAATGTTTTAAAACAGTGCATGTGTGTAATGAATTACAGCGATTTACTTCAGATTTACTTCATCAACACAGCCGCGTGTCAGAACAATTATAAAAGACGCTTCAATCCCGGTTTGTGGACGTTAAATCAGGTTTATTTTGTACATTAACATAACAGATATCCATACAGCAGTGGAGATTAACCTGTATCCTGTTACATTTGTGTGCAAAAACAGTGCAAAGCTAAACGCGCGCTGTATGTGTGTGTGCGCCTGTTAACGCTGTGTGTGTGTGTATTTGTGTGTGTGCGTGAACTTTGTAACGACATTGTGTGTGACTCATCCTGCAACTCCACAACATGCATCAAATGCTCATTGGTAAAGTTCTTACTGTAGTTTTTCCTCACAAACGTTACGTGAGATCTTATTCCTTCGTGTTTGTCTGTTGTCTGACGCAGCCGAGGGAGCCGCTGCCAGGCACGTGGAAACAATGAGCGTGAAGGACTAGCCTTAAAGGCGCAGTACACAAAAACCGCTAGCTGATTCTAAATGCTACAAAATTAAAACTTATGACAGGTATAATAAAAATCTGATGGGTGTTTTGAGATGAAACTTTACAGACACATTCTGGAGACACAAAAGGCTTATATTAAATCTGGAAAAAGTGGTAACCTAGGTGCCCTTTAACATTTGCTGTATTGTGAAGTGTTACCCCACAATTTAAAAGTGGTCACTAGGTTGTTGGTTAATGCATTTACTAACGCAAACAAACAATGAATGTTACAACCTCCTGGCTCAAGAAAGAAGCAACAAAACCAAATAACAATCCAAACCAGAAAATCAAATCAACTTAAATATATTTAATTAAAAATTAAGTGAAATGATACATAATTATAAGGAAAACAAAACAAAAAAAACCTCCAAAGCTGAAGAGGGAAGGATGAACGCCCGCAGTCCTGTTCTCCTGATCTTTATCTAAACGCACATCACACTCCGCACCTGGTCCAAACGTGATCATGGTAAAAGCACCGCACCTGTTCAACACCCCAGAGGAACACCAGATCACGGAACACCTTCACCTAGTGGACAGTGTAATAATATGACCGTCAGAATGAACAATTCATTTATTATGGTATTTATTTATGTTTGGTAACATTAGTTGCATTATCTAATGTTAAAGGTGTTGTATGTAAGTTTTTGACTCTTCTAAAGCATAAAATACCATAATATGTGTGCAGATATTTAAGAAACATCCCAAGTGAACATACTTGTTTAACTGAAAAACAATGCTGACGTCAGATATTCTGCTTTCAAAATGGTTTTTCCATGTCGGAACGCTGTCTTTGTTTAGGTAAATTTAACCTGCACGATGCCAGTTTAGCCAATTACATTTCAGCACCCCGGGTTGCCTTATTGGAAAGCGGCAAATTTCATTCATTCATTCAGAAAGACTCTGAAAGCATGCGTCCGTGACCGAAATGGACAGTATCAGATGTCGAAATGAGACAGATTCAGTTCCACATGAGGTTATTAATTGGCAAATGATATAAATATTACGAACGTAAACATTAGGTGAGCAGGTTACATTGTAATCTCGTGTTCTAACAACACGCAAACAGCAGTTTGGCTGTTTGCACCAGACGAAACATGACAGAAATTTAAATACAGCCTTTCAGAAGCACAGAATAAGCACTCACTCATGAAACGGTAAGGTTTAGAATCTATTTAAACTCACATTGTTAGCATTTAGCACTGAATAAAACACACAAGGCTTACCTGAGGTGATCACTGTCATAGGTTTTATGTGTTCAGCTGTGAGAAATGGAAGCCGTTTCTAATATATCAATTCAATTCAATTCATCTTTATTTGTATAGCGCTTATACAATGTAGATTGTGTCAAAGCAGCTTCACATGGAAGTTTATAGTGAATTGAAACCGTGTCAGTTCAGTTTTCAGTGTTTAAGTTCAGTTCAGTTTAGCTCAGTTCAGTGTGGTTTAATAATCACTACTGAGAGTCCAAACACTGAAGAGCAATTCCATCGATGTGCAGCTTTACAGATCCCGAACCATGCAAGCCAGTGGCGACAGCGGAGAGGAAAAAACTTTCAAAAATTCGAGGTGTTGGTTAGAAAAAAAACTCCTTTTAATATGGAAAATATTCCCTCTGTCGCGTGTCGTTGCTTTTATGTAGAACGTTGCTTTATCTAGAAATCACTCGCTCCTGTACTTAATCTGGCATCCCGCGTGTGCATTTATTTTGATCCAGGAGTGCAACACCTAGTTCAACCACTGGGTGTCAAACTTACATACTGCACCTTTAACAAACATGAATTTTGATGTTAATAACGCATTAGTAAATGTTGAAGTATAATTAATACATGCTGTACATGTATTGCTCATTATTAGTTCATGTTAGTAAATGCAATAATTAAAATGAACTAATGAAATCTCATTGTAAAGTGTGACCTTAAAAGATTTAAAAGTAATTTTTAAATTTTAGTATGAAAACATTAGTTGTGACCAATTGTCATTTTCTTAATAAAATGCTCTAAATATGGGGGAAATGTTAATAAATCTTTACAGAATCAAACAAATATGAGGCTCACTAATATTAACACTATTAAATATTAAACTTTAACTCCATGTTAAAATCTAGTAAGTCTAGAGAGATAACTGTATCTGTATGCGTTTATCATGTGATGCACCAAAAAATGGGCAACACTTTAGTTTAGGTCTCAATTCATGCTATTAACTACTGGCTAGTTAACTACCTATTATTAAGATATTAACTGTTCATTAGATAGTTATGAAGTATGATTTTATTCTGCATCCCTAATCCTACCCAGAACCTAAACCCAACTTCTACCTTATTAGCTATTAATAAACAGTTAATTAGTGGTTTAACAAGCTAGTAGTGTTAGTTAATGATTTGTTAATACAATGAATTGTGAACTAAACTAAAGTGTTACCATTTTTTTTTCTTATCAATTTAGGACAGACATCATATATAAACCTTTAAATAGATTAACAAATCTGTTTGCTTTTGGTAATAAAAAGGTTTTCCAGCATAGGTTGTTTTTTTCAGCAGGGATTAAAGTAGGTTTTGACACATGGCTGTTAGTTTAAATTGGTTCTTGCTGATCATGATGAGCTAGTTTAAGACGGTTCCTTGTTGGTCAGGACCAGCTCAGAACCAGCAGATGACCCCCAAATCCATTTAAACCAGCTCATGACCTCAAGAGCCGACTTAAACCAGCAACCATGTGTCAAAATCTACCGCATCAGCAAATTCTGTTTTATAAATTTAGGTCTTGTAATAGAAATGTTCAAATCCATGCATAATTTTTTCCTTCTGCATAGTTGAATGAATTGTTCATGTTTTTTTATCCACAGGTTGTTACGGTGTGTCACAGGATGCTAAGCTGGAAGGGTGGAGATGTTCCCGCTGTGAAGCTAACGCCATTACTCAGGTCAGTTTGTTCATTTGTTTATATTAGCAGTTATTTTCATTCCCCAAACCTCTGCCATGCCTTTCCTAGCTGCTAGGTGGCACCGTCATTATTGACAAGCTTTTTCCAGCCGCTCCTCATTTTCCTTATGGTGTGACTAAGTGTTTGTGCGTCTCCCTCAGGACTGCTGTTTATGCTCTCTGAGAGGAGGAGCACTGCAGAGAGCCAACAATGACAAGTAGGTACCCAGAAGTCACTTAGTGGAGCCCTTCATGGTCAAGAACAGCCATTTCTCAATGCTGAATTTTATATGCTGACTCTCTTACATCATGCCCTCTGGCGCTGGTGAAACCTGCTCAGGTTGAAAATATGGTTTTGTTGCAGGTGGGTTCACGTGTTGTGTGCTGTAGCAGTACTGGAGGCGCGCTTCGTCAACATCGCTGAGCGCAGGCCGGTTGATCTCAGCACTATCCCATTTCAGAGATTTAAACTGGTGAGTTCATAGTTGCAGTCCTGTTTGATTCATGGAGAGAAAGAGAATTTGTGGAATGTGTTTTATCTTGGCCGGTACAAAAACAATAACCGGAGTGTTCAAATTCTGAATAAATTAACGTTTTTTTGTGAGTCTTAAATTAATATTGGTTTCATTTCTTTACCACTGCAAATATAGTAACATCATATAGTAACATCTGAATGTTATTTATTTTTTATGGATGCACATTATATATACTGTATAACTGCAGGTTAACTATGTTTATGTACTGGCCACCCTCTACACAACTCCTTTACAGTAAAAAGTCAGAAAAAGTATGTAATGATGCAAATACTAAATTGTTTATTACGCCTAAATTATGCCTAAAACTTAATTATTGTTATTTTATTATTAATTAACAACCTAATTTCTTCATTTGGGTATTTCTTGGATCTCTTTTTGAAATGAAAACTATAATTAACAATTATTTGATAATTTTACTCTACTTACTTTACTGGGCCTTAAAGTAAATCTTCAGTCTGAAATTTGCAGGATCAAAAACTGTATGATTGCAGATTAAAGCCCAATCCCAATTCTATTTTTGTACCACTACCCCTTCCCCTTGGCCCTTGAAACAGAGTGTGAAGGGGAAGGGCTTCAAAATCTACCCCTAAGAAATGGGACAGCACTACAATACCAGCACACATCATCATATGTCCTCGCGAGCTCTTGCTTCACATATGATCAACGATTGCGACTGCTGTTATAGCTAGTTATTCCAGTTGCGTCGTTTTATTTTGCTATTCATCTTCAGGAAACCACTGAAGGCAACGATATCATGTTATCATAACAATATAATGTGGCAATAAGCTCGTAACTGTACTGTGTATTTACGCCGTGGCCATATTCATCTGTGTAAACAAGAAAACAACATTAAAGTTATACCAGACACTATAAAAAGGTCATTCCCAGCCACTATACTTTTTTGACAGGGTATTCCAGTGTCATCGAGTGACAGATGTGAAAGTGTGTTGTGGGACTACTATAGAGGAGTTATTATTAGGGATTATAGATAGCCAAGTTTATTGATTTGTTTAGTATTTTTTAAACATGATGGTAAACCACGAAGGCCATTATGAATGTATTAAAACATTCCCCTTGGTTTCAAGTGTGGTCCTAAAAATCTCAGTTTCAAGGGCCATCTATCCTTTCCACTTAGCACTACACCTTCAAGCTAAAGAGAATTGGCACACCCCTACCCCTTCACGTGAAAGGGGTAAAGCCTGGTTTATACTTCTGCATAAAGTGATCTGCGTGACCCACGGCGCAAACCTTGCGCGTAGCCATGCATTTATACTTCTGCGTACGGTTTCTGTTGCTCTGCAATAACACTTCCAAAACACTAGCTGGCAGTAGGCGTTTATGTTCTCTGTGTCGAGTTTCTTCGTTTCTTCGTTTAGTTTTTTCTGAACGCTTCCTTAATGTACAAGTGGCTCAAACTCACTCATTTTGAGGCGGGAAACCAGCAGACGTGCAACAAAATCATAAGGTAAACACAAAACAACAGTCTCCATCCGGAGCTCCTTCACTAGACTCCACACTTGTAAAAACTCGCTGCATCATGCTCTCACCTCCACCCACACTCGTCAGCGCTACCAAGCTGACCAATCACATAGCTTGCGCTACGTGTACGCGTAACATTTTTTGAGAGGTGCGTGTCAATGTCATTGACAGCCATGGCGGGGGCTATGCATCCATGCGTAGGCTGTGCCATAGCATACGCGTGCGCTTGACGCAGAAGTATAAATCGACCTTAAGGGAAAGGGGTAAGGGGTAGAATTGGGATTCGGTCCAAGTTTAAAACGTTTGATATTTTGTTTGTGTCTATACAATTGTACATGAAGCAAGACAATATGGCAAAGGAGCGTTTTGTCATGCATCTAAGTGGCGAATGTGTCTTCTTACTAAAAATCTTTGCTACTCTGAAAACTGATATTCTCAAGATACTGAAGATAGTAGTTTAGCAGCATCTCTGCTTTTAGTTTATTAATCACCAGCACTGTTTATGTGTTATATAATGCCTGACAAGCAGAATATTAAAAGTTGTTGATCTGTCTATCGTAATAATCTTTTAATGAATTATTTATGAAATCTATATTTTTCTTCTACGTCGATTTGTTTAAAGCTTAAATCCAAGTTTCTACAGTCAGTGTTTTTTTTGTTGTGTTTTTTAAAATAGAAATGTCAATTCTGCCGAAAGTGGGTTAAGAAAACCACAGGCTGCTGTGTGCAGTGTTCGCACGGCCGCTGCTCCACTTCCTTTCACGCCACATGTGCACAGGCAGCTGGAGTTCAGATGCACCCTGACGATTGGCCGTTTGTTGTCTACTTTACATGCTGGAGGCACAAGGGCGGCACCCACATAGAGGTACAGACACTTGTAAGAGAAAGGATCCAATTTAGAAGTGCATGATGGCAAAGTCCATATATGACTTTTGACATATGCAAATGGACATAGAGGCTGGTTCACTGGTTTGACTTCTGTTGCATTGAATGATATGAGGACAGATTTATTTCTTCTGCTTTGTAAGAGTACTGCAAACATAGTAGAAAAACACTGCTAAAGGCACACGACAAAATGCAACAAAACATATAATGGCACATAGTTGAATGATTTTTTTGGAAAAAGGATAATTTTATAACTGCTCTAGAGTTAAACAGTTGAGTTTTATAATGTTTTTTTTTAATCCATTTAGATGATCCCGGGTCTGGCGGAAGCATTTTTTAGCCTAGCACAAATCATTAAATCAGATTAGACCATTAGCATCTTGCTAAAAAAAGAGCTTCAATTATTGTCCTATTCAAAACTTGAGTCTTCTGTAGTTACTTTGTGTACCCAGACTTACGGAAAACAAAAAGTTACTGTTTTCTAGGTCTATAAGGTCATTTTTTTCAAATGAGATGCTAATTATCTAATTTAATTCAATGATCTATGCTAAGCTAATAGTTCTTCCGCCAGACCCAGAGATAAGCTAAATAAATCAAAAACTTTAAGTTGTAAAATGAGCCTATTTCCAATAAAGTAAGTTATTGAAATAATTTAACGCTGATGAAGTATATCCTTATATCATATTCAATATATAAAGGGCCCTATCATACACCTGGCGCAATAAGGTGCAAGATGTGTTTGGCATGATTTGTTGCAAATTTCAGACCAGCGCAACAGTAATTTTTTTACGTTTTGCTCCACATTGTTTAAATAGCAAATCCATTTGCCCCACTTTGTGGACTCATGGGTGTGCTGGTCTAAAAAGGAGGTGTGTTAAGGCGCATTGTTGGCACGTTGCTATTTTGAGGAACTGAAATAGACCTCGCAGGATGTACAGCAGTACACAAATATCTTTACATATGAAAAAATTTAAGGATTTAAAATCTTACAAAAATTATTATTTTCTACAGAAATATAAAATTCACTGCCTCTATGCCTCATCTCAGGGGGCTTTTTTTTAATTTATTCCTGACCATTTGCATTTGTATAATGTTATTATTAGTAGTATTATTTATTATTTGCATATTTATATTAGTTTTAATAAAAGCAAGTTTAAATTTTGTCCACCTGTCAGGTTTTGGAGACATATGCATCACCGTATGGGGCATAGGACGTGTGTTTTGATGCAACCTTTTTGACCACACTTTGTTATTATTGTTCATTTATTCGTTTGCTGGAAATTAGAACTGAATTAAGAAATAGTTTTGAAAAAAATCTTTGCGCTTAACAAACTAAATTAAATATGTAGGCAAATGGATGTATGTCTTCAGTGGAGTGCGTACAACACTGTTTCCTTACTCCATGAAAGTAAAGAGTAAAAGTAAAATAAAGGGAAAGTAAAGAGGCCGAATAAAGGAGGCTCGTTCCTTATCCGTGCTGCAGATGGTCTGTTTAACTGTTCTCGCTAGTGAAGCATTCATTTTTTCCACTTTTAAAGTCCGCCATATAAATGGCAAATGTGCCATGGAGCTACGCAACTGCATCTTAAAGGGAATGAGAGATGAGAGTCTGATTGGTTTAATGCACGATATGCTTAAAACACACTCATAACTCATTAAGAGAATAAGCACAACCCTGTTAGACAATGCACCAGGGTTCAGAGCGTATTTTTACATTCTTAAAATAACAAAAGTGGATTCAGACACACCCTTAATGCGTTTGCACCATGTGCTTTAGACTTTGCGCCTAGACCGTTACAAAATTCAGCCCAAAAAGTCTAAATAAATTTTGCCTTAAGTGGAAATGCAACACCACCATGTAACACTGTCAAAAAGTCCAACCCCTTTGTTTTTTATTTTCCATAAGGAATTAGATTTTTAACAATTACTTACAAACTTTTAAAGCAGACCAGTTGTGAGCGCAGAGCTTGTTTGGCAGTTTTATATGTGTGTGTTTAAATTATTGAACCCATCTGTTTTCAATGATTTCAACCATATATGTATGT
>CAIGQZ010001336.1:35476340-35492582 GCA_903798205.1 Danio tinwini
ATATGTATATATATACACACACACACACACACACACACACACACACACACACACACACACACACACACACACACACACACACACAGTGAGGGAAATAAGTATTTAATCACACTGATTTTTCAAGATCTCCTACTTAGAAATCATGGAAGGGTCTAGAATTTTCAGTATAGGTGTAATTCCACTGTGAGAGACAGAATCTAAAAATTAAAATGCAGAAATCACATTGTATGACTTTTTAACAATTTATTTGTAAATTACTGTGTCAAATAAGTATTTGATCACTTGCTTTTCAGGCAAATTTCTGACCCTCAAAGACCTGTTATTTTGCTTTAAAATAGTCCAGCTACACTCTGCTCATGATTCTAATTTAGTAGCACTTGTTTGAAGTCACTAGCTGTCATAAAGACACCTGTGCACCCCACAATCAGTTAAAAGTCTAAGTAGCAACATGGCCAAAACCAAAGAGCTGTCAAAAGACACAAGAGACAAAATTGTAGACTTTCATAAAGCTGAAACTGCTACGGGGCAATTGCCAAGAAAGAGCAACTGTTGGAGTTGTCGGAAAATGGAAGAGGCTAATGATGACTGTCAAGGTCCTTCAGACTGGGACCCTACGGAAGATCTCTCCTCGTGGGGTATTAATGATGCCAAGAATGGTCTAGAATCAGTCCAGAATTATGCGGGAGGAGCTGATCAATGCCGTGAAGAGAGCTAGGACCACCGTTTTCAAGGGTACTATCAGTAATACGGTAAGATCTCATGTTTTAAAACCATGCATCGCACAGAAGGTTCCCCTGCTTAAGTAAGCCCATGTCAAGACCCATCTGAAGTTTGCCAGGGACCATCTGGATGGCCCAAAGTATTCATGGGAGAAAGTCCTGTGGTCAGATGAGACCAACGTAAAACTTTTTGATCTTAACTCTATTCACCAAATTTGGAGGAAGAAGAATAATGTGTATCATCCCAATAATACCATACCTACAGTGAAGAATGGGACTGGAAGCATCATGCTCTGGGGTGTTTTTCTGCACGGGACAGAATGACTGCACTGTATTAAGGAGAGGATAAACGTCGCCATGTATTGTGAGATATTGGGCAACAACCTCCTTCACTCAGTCAGTGCATTAAAGATGGGTCGTGGTCGGGTCTTCCAACATGACAATGACCCTAAGCACACAGCCAGGAAAACCAAGGAGTGGCTTCATAAGAAGCATAACAAGGTTTTGAAGTGGTCTAGCCAGTCTCCAGATCTAAATCCAATAAAAAATCTTTGGAGGGAGCTGAAACTCCATGTTGCTCACCGACAGCCCTGAAACCTGACAGATCTAGAGAAGATCAGTGGGCAAAATCCCTTCAGTGTGTGCAAACCTGGTGAAGAACTACAGGAATCCTTTGACCTCTGTAATTGTCAACAAAGGCTTCTGTACTAAATATTTAAAATGCTTGACTCAAGTGATCAAATACTTATTTCACACAGTAATTTACAAATAAATTGTTAAAAAATTACATAATGTGATTTCCTGATATTTTTTTAGATTCTGTCTCTCACAGTTGAATTGCAATTATGCTGAAAATTCCAGACCCCTCCATGATTTCTAAGTAGGAGATTTTGAAAAATTACAGTGTGATTAAATACTTATTTCCCTCACTATATGTATATATATATATGTATGTATGTATGTATGTATGTATGTATGTATGTATGTATGTATGTATATGTATGACCAATTCCATGCAAATGTCAACCTTGCAATTAATTTTTTTTTATTTTTCAGTACATTTAGAAATACTCAAAAATGTATCTGTCAGTGTTTTTAAACTATTATATTTGATTTACCAACGTCACACAAATAGCAATTTCACATCCATCACATCCATAATGGAAAAGTGTCACAATCATAACAAAGCTTTTTCCTCATAAATGCAAAAATGTCAAACAAAATAAAATGAACAATGTTTTTTCTATAGTGAGCCGACTCTTATCCTTTTGATAAGCTTTATTTCTTTTGGGTTGTGCAGTTTAATTCACAGAATTTTCGCAAAATATGTTGTAGGCTGTAAACTCACAGACTTTTTTTTGTCACATCCATAATGCATGTTTATTTTCTACATTTAAAATATTAAAAAAATGTTTAAAGATTGATATTTTTCTGGTCTCTTAACTCTACTTTCTTAAAGAATTTATATTTTGAGTTTTTACTGCAAGCGTCACATCCATAATGCTGGAATTGCTCGTGTGTGTGTGTGTGTGTGTGTGTGTGTGTGTGTGTGTGTGTGTGTGTGTGTGTGTGTGTGTGTGTGTGTGTGTGTGTGTGTGTGTGTGTGTGTGTGTGTGTGTGTGTGTGTCTGTAATCAGAAAACACCCTGTTATCCAATTTTCAGGCATTTAACCCTATAACAGTACAAGAAACCTCAGACTACAAGGATCAAATTGCAATAATTCCAGAAAATAAAACTGGGAAATGAAATCTTAATTATGAGGATGGGATCTGTGTTGGGCAATTCTGTTTGAGTTAATGGAAACCGTAATGGTGCCTGTGGTGATTTTATAACCTTTTACTGGTGGCATATCAAAACCGCCATTTATAACCTCTTACTGGTGGCATATCAAAACCCCCCCTCCCATGCCCGGCCATTAAATATACCCTTTATTCCTTCAGCGTCGATGCTCCGCTTCTTCCAGCATTGTAGTACTCCGCTCTTTTTTCTTTCTAGCGTCAATGCTCCACTTCTTCCAGCGTTGTAGTACTCTGCTCTTTCTTCTTTCTAGCGTCGTAGTACTCCGCTTCTTTCTTCCTTCTAGCGTTGATGCTCCGCTCCCTCTAGCGTCGTAGTACTCCGCTTCTTTCTCCGCAACAAGGGCCCGCTTTTTACAGTGATAAGTCCCTTCACTTCATCACTTTCCCCTTCTTCTGCACTAAATCTCTTCGCCGCTCTTCTTCCTCCTAGCTCAAACCTCCAGAGCTTCCTTTCTTCCTTCCGCATAGGCCCACACTCCCTAGCTCTGACTCCCGCAGGAGTTACCCCTGAGCTCAGACTTCCGCAGAAGTCATTTCCCTGCCCCCCTCTTGCCGGAGTCTCCACCGCCCCCTCCCTACCCCGACTCCAGCAGGAGAATGGCCTCGCAGCTCTATCTCCCGCAGGAATGTTCCTTGAGCTTCGATTCCCGCAGGAATCAATCACTGCCCCTGCCCAGCCCTTAGGAAAAAAAATTAAAAATCTTTCTTCCTTCTAGTGTCGATGCTCCGCTCCCTCGAGCGTCGTAGTACTCCGCTTCTTTCTTCCTTCTAGCGTCGATGCTCCGCTCCCTCGAGCGTCGTAGTACTCCGCTTCTTACTTCCTTCTAGCGTCGATGCTCCGCTGCCTTCAGCGTTGTAGTACTCCGCTTTTTCTCTCTCTGTACCAAGGGCTCGCTTCCCTACAGTGATAAGTCCCTTTGCTTCCTCGCTTTCACCTTTTTAGTAGTCTCTTCGCTACTTTTCTTCTTCATAGCAACAAGCCTCCAGAGTTTCCTTTTCTTCCTTCTGCATAGGCCTTCATTCCCCAGCTCTTACTCCCGCAGGAGTTATCCCCATCCCGCATCCTTGCCCAGGCTCCCACAGGAGCCAGTTCTCTTCTCGCTCCGACAGGAGCTCCTCCCCTTTCTTTCATTTTCTCAATGTCGTATCCAGCAGCCGAATATAGCAGTGATCTCTTGCCTTTTCTGGGGGTTCTTCAATACGTGGCTGCTGTCCCGAGCGAAAGGCTTTTTTGGGGAGTTATCGAGACCTACCTGAACTCTGACTCCCCTCTCGCCCTGCAACGGGAAGGAGCCCCGGGCTCGAGAATCTCTTGAGCTCAGGGCTCTCTGCCGGGACAGCATGCCAAACATGCTTTATAATCAATCATCGGCAAGGGCAAACTCGTGAAGTGAAGTTTATTTATAAACTAATTTCGGGAGGAGCTCGCGGTTATGATTGATAACAGCTGATCCTCATTAGCTAACGCAGTATTCACCAATCAGACAATTCCTAGACCACTACAAATAACCAGAGTATCTTCCACTAATCATCTTCGTCTTGAAGAATCCCCCCTTCCACCCCTACTCCTCCCATTTCCTTATAAGGGCAACACGGAGGCATAATGGTTAGCCTCATTGCCTCACATCAAGAATGCCACTAGCTCAGGTCTCAACTGGCCAAGTCAGCATTTCTGTGCGGAGTTTGCATGTTCTCCCCGTGTTTGCGTGGGTTTTCCCCGGATTCTCCGGTTTCCTTCCACAGACCAAAAACATGCACCATAAGTAAATTGACAAAACTAAATTGACATATAACAGCGTTAAATCTAATTGTACACTCCATAGCTGATTCTCAACCCTCTCCTACCATTATCAACAGGGGGAGTTATTGAGACCTACCTGAACTCTGACTCCCCTCTCGCCCTGCAACGGGAGGGAGCCCCGGGCTCGTTGAGCTCAGGGCTCTCTCCTGGGACAGCATGCCAAACACGCTTTATAATCAATCATCGGCAAGGGCGAACTCGTGAAACAAGAGATATTAAATATTAGTTCAAAAATGAGGCATTATAAATGAAAATAGTAGTCATATAAACAAACAAAAACAATCTAAACAAAATGTCTGATGCATTAAGACAGGAGGAGTGTGTCCTACAGGTGGTTGTCAAGCATGGAGCACACACACGCGTTCTACAGTTATGTGATGCATTGTGTGTATGCTTTACTAAAAAGATAGGTCTTTAATCTAGTTTTGAACTGAGAGGGTGTGTCTGAGCCTCGGACATTATCAGGAAGGCTATTCCAGAGTTTAGGAGCCATAAATGAGAGGTCTTGACCTCCTTTAGTAGACTTTGCTATTCTGTGTACTACCAGAAGCCCTGAGTTTTGTGATCTTAAAGAATGGGTTGGATTGTAGCGAGACAGAAGGTTGGTTTGATAAACAGGAGCTAGATTATTTAAAGCTTTATAGGTAAGAAACAATATTTTATAATCAATATGGAGCTTAACAGGCAGCCAGAGTAAGGAAACTGTGAGATTGTGTTATTCTATGTGTTTATATGGTTTTATAAACCTTCTTAATGTTGCATTAAGACCTTCAACTGCTTAAAGGAACACAAACATTTTTGGAAATCACTAAATGTTTTTCTCAACTCCCCCAGAGTTAAACAGTTTTTAACATGTTTTTCGATCCATTCAGCTGACCTGTGGGTCTGCCATACCATGGCTGCAGCAGGCACAATAATTTTATGCAGTGCCTGAAAATAGTCCCCAGCACCAAGCCCAACACTTACACCACCAGTTAGAATTTACGTAATATTGTGCCTGCAGCAGGCAAAGTACAGCAACAAAGTTCCTTGGATATTATGCCAAAATTAGAATATAGCTCCTAGCTATATCGGCCAAGAAAATATCAATTTTTCATTGTCTGTTAGTACATGATATATCTACAGAAGAGTCAAGCTTTAAAAAGGAAAATTATTAAAATATTTTAATAAGAAATGAGATAGCTAAACAAGAAGCCAAAGTTCACTATAAAAACACTATAGTATTTGAATGCTGGTTACTATTATTTTTTCTTTTCTTTTTTCTTCCTTTTTTTAGCAGATCACGCTATTTAAAGACAATAGAAAAAGAAGTGCTTAACAGATAAGGTTTCTTTGTTTAAACTACAATAGTACATGATCGCTACAGCACTTTAAAATCAACTTTCGGTTACCATTCAGTGATGCATCATTCAGCAAGTTGAACAAATGTTTGCTCTTGTAAACTTCCTAACTTGCACTGGTATCAGCTAAACTTGCACTGGTATTGACCTTTTTAGAATTTGCCTTCCATAGGAGGGTTAAAAAAAGAACGAAAGCATTAACTGTTTGATTAACAATATTCTTCTGAATATCTTCGTTGGTGTTCAACAGAATTAAGCAACTCACATGGGTAAACTCACATTTTTTATTCATTGTAATACATGCAATTTAAGTTAAAGTAAATAGGCTCCTGTTTGATGTTGCCTGTAGTGATGTTGCTTGTCAGTTCATGCATTTACAGTCATAACGTTAAAAGGTTTTGAAATGTCAGCTCAAAATATGCATAGAATCTGCCACCTGCTGCCAAAGTTCATTTCATTTATTTACATAGCGTGAAATCTGTATGAAAATCATTCTTTACTGAGTGTTTTCCTGTTGCTCCGGGCTATTCAAAAGTAGCTTGCAGGGGTGTAAATAAGCTAATGAGGTGAACGTATTATTCTGAGGCTGCTCTTCAAGTTGACTAGGCTTGGAATATTCCTGGGGGAGATTCCCGAGAGACGGATGAGTTACCTGCTTTGGCCAATTAGGATAATTATGCAAAGTAATAATAGAATTTGTGACCGGGTCAAATGCTGAAAGATCCTATCAGGAGGATGTTTTATGTGTTTGTCTCTATTCATTAGTCTGCACATCCTAATAAAAGCACCAGCTAGATTGTAACATCTGAGTGAAGTCTCATCCTGTTTGTGCGTGCGGAGTATTTACTGTAAGATGACGCATGTCAGAGCCACCTGTATTATCTGTTTGACTTTGATAATTTTGTTTGTGTTCCACACAGAGCTTAGACACCATTAGGCATCTGTTTCTATGGGTCATCATATTGGAATATTCAAAGCTGACATGTAATGCTTTCTCCATGTATAAGCATCTATATAGAGAGAGAGTAGACTTAAAGGAACACTTCTCTAGAATAAAACAGTTGAGTTTTAAACTCATTTAGCTGATCTCCAGGTCTCGTGGGAGCAGTCTTAGCTTAGCTTAGCATAAATCATTGAATCGGATTAGACCATTAGCATCTGGCTCAAAAATGTAACAGTAATTCTCACAGAAATCAGTCAAGTTTGGTGAAGGAAAAATCATGGTTTGGGGTTACATTCAGATCTGCAGAGTGGATGGTAACATCAACAGCCTGAGGTATCAGGACATTTGTGCTGCCCATTACATTGCAAACCACAAGGGAAGGCAAATTCTTCAGCAGGATAGTGCTCCTTCTCATACTTCAGCTTCCACATCAAAGATCCTGAACGAAAGCAAGGTCAAGGTGCTCCATGTTTGGCCAGCCCAGTCACCAGACATGAACATTATTGAGCAGTAACAAAGTAAGATGATTGAGAAGGCATTGAAGATGAATGACTTTATATTCTATACTGTACATTATTTCTGTTGAGTGACAACACTTTTGTCTAAGCAAAGTCAGACCTTACTGTCCTAATTAAATAATAAAAAATCAAAACATGATAATATTTTATTGTAATAAAATAAGCATAATCTAGAGGCCTTTGCCTTTCATATAAGCCACTTCTGATACCAAATGATTAACTAGAAGTCAAGTTATTATTTGTAGTTCCTAAAACTTGGACAGACGACAAGACTTTTGTCAGGTAGTGTGTGTTATGCTAGCTAAATATACTATTGCCAAACCCATAGAAAAGCTGAATGAACTTTGAATATTGAGTTGATTAGATTTAGTAATTTAGCAGATGCTTCTGTCCAAAGCGCCTTACAAATGAGGAGGCAATACACACAAGAAGTGCTAATTACACAAAGGTTAGTGCTCAGAGAATTAACAGCTAGAGTAAGGAGGGGGAAACAATTGCAGCGTCCACTGTAGCAGAATAAATGGCTAAAGGTTAAAGTATAGTTTGTTTTTCACAGGTTTGTGAGGGTTCATGAAAAGTGCTTGTGGCTGGAATAGTTTAAACTGCTGATTGTAAAATCAGCAATTCCAATGATGCCATGGTAGGGGAAAAAGAAAATGATATCAAGGGCCCTTATCAGAAAGAGGCCCAAAGTAATCACAGCCACTCATGCAGAAGGTCACATGATAGTGACAACATGGTGGACGTGAATTCCATTCAGTGCTCACATTCACACACTCGCTTATCAGGGGTCACCACAGCAGAATAGGGTTCTGCCACATCCCAGCTGCAAGAGCGCACTAACACAACCTCCAGTGCAGGAAAAGAGTTTGTAAATCCAGCAGCTCTGATCTCTACATTAAATTTAGAGTTTTTTTTACAATGCAATCAATTTAAGATATTGGTCAAGAGGTTTGCTCTTGCATCTCAAGGATGGGAAGATCATATTAACACTTGTATTTACACTGTATTTACAATGTAAACATTTCATATATTAGATTTTTGCTTGCTTTTGTATGGCTTAGGAAGTGAGTTCTGAGTCTGTGTCATCTACTCAAACAGTAATTGGATATGCTTGGTATTAAGACATCAACAGGGCAGAGCTATAATGAATTAGAGGTATTGACACTAAACTGAGACAATCTCATTTCTGTTGTTACCTAACACACAGCAAGAGGCTTTGAGCCAGCTGGAATGAAAGAGGACCACACCAGTCCATGAACAGACATGTTGTATAAATAAAGCATGTCATCAACTATAATAAGAATGTTAATTTGTTGAGTGAGCACTGAGTGAATGCTGACTGCTGAAGTAAAGCTGTTACCTCAAAGTGTAACACTCTTTATGAATGTTCATCTCTCATCAAAACATGTCAACACATTTAAATGTTGGAAAAAAAATGAGAATATTAAATGCTATTGATAGAATCCTAAACTGCATGGTCTGTGGATTACTTCTGTTGAGATTTTAAAGTGCTCATTTAATGGACACTTTAACAACCCATGAGGCCACGGGATAGGATTTACAGTGCATCTAGAATAGTGTTCACAGTGCTTTAATTTCTTCAGTTTTAAAGGCTGATTTATACTTCTGCATTAAGCGCATGTGTATGCTCCGGCACAACCTCTCAAAAAATGTAACTACACGTTAAGCTCTGTGATTGGTCAGCTTAGTAGTGCTGACGAGCGGGACCAAGAGCCGCGTGAACCTGTTGGAGCGAGTGTGTACAAGTGTGGGAGATCCAGATGGAAACTTGTTTTGTGTTTACCTTGTGATTAAACTTGTTGCACGTCTGCCGATTCCCGCCTCAAAATGAGCAAGTTTGACTTACTTTTACATAAAAGTAGCGTTTAGAAAAAACAAAACATCAGCAAAGAAGCTCGATACAGAGAAACATAAAAACCTACTGCCAGCTAGCGTTTCGGAAGTGTTATTGCAGAGCAACACAAACAGCACGCAGCAGTATAAATACATGGCAACCCGCAAGGTATGCACTGTGGGTCACGTCGATCACTCGATGCAGAACTATATACCAGGCTTAAAGCTAGCGCGCCAGTCGCGTTTCCACTGTCACTTCTGGGGCCTGATCGGGCCAAAGCGGGGCTTCCTTGGGGCCAGCAGCCGGCCTTTTTTGGCCCGCCATATACCTTGGGCCAAAGAGGGCCAGCTGGGGCTTCGGGGTGGAGTGAAAGGAGAGACGGAGTTTGCCCGAGTCAAAGAGCATAGAATCACCAAAGCTGACACTCTAGTGCGATTTGGGAATTTTTTTTGGTGATTTGGTGATTTTATTATGAATTAATGATGAGTTAAGGCATGAGTCACATGAGTTCATGTGTGAATAACAGCTACCTTAATTAATTGTTAGTACATGATTGATTGTTAATTAATGTTTTAATTACCACATTAGTGTATGCTTAATTTAACCATCATGAACTCATGATATGTTAATGTTGTGACTTTACTTGGAGGGGCACATCATCATTAACCCGTTCTTAACTACTCAGGATCTCCTTATGTACGTCCAACTAGTGAGTTTACACTGAATAACAATAGAAAAGTGTTCGGTCAACATTAGCATGAACAGGAGTTCATGAGTAGTTAAGGATGAGTTAATTGTGCCCCTCCAAGTAAAGTCATGGCATAATTATACATTAACAGCTCATGAGTTCATGTTGGTTACATTTAGCTTAAATCTAAATGTTAATTACTACATCAATTAACAACATGTACTAACAAGTAATTAAGGTAGCCGTTATTCACACATGAACTCATGTGACTCATGTTGTAGTTAAAGTTAATTCATGATTAGTACATACCTTAACTCATCATTAATTCATAATAAAGTAATGTGTTACCTATAAGTCTGTAAAATAAACTATTAAAAGTGATGATGATTGTGATAGTAAGTGTTGTATTGTCGTTTTTCAGGTTGTATCTCAGCTTTAATGCGCTTTTAAAATAAATAAATAAATAAAAAGCAGCTGCTTGCCATCGCGACAGCAATAAGATCCAATGGGCAGCCGATCGCTTTCACTCCAAAATGGCGGAATCCGGGGCTGTTGCTGGGCGCTGCTGTAAAGATGCCGTGCTGCCATTACACTAGTTTTCTGATCACACACCAGTAAATGCACAAAAAAATTAATTAATAAAGCCTATTTTTTATTACTTGGTGTTATGTCTGGAAAAATTTTACAGTTTCCTTTACTCGAGATAATCGAATAATGTGCATAATCCTTAAATTATTCTCTTAAATAAAGGAGAATTACCTATTAAGTATCATATAGCCTAGGGAAAATATATCTGTTTTAGGCCTCTCCAGAGCATTTGGGCTGATTGTTTATCAAAACGAGGATGTTATAAAATACATATTATACCGAGTTATTACCGGAACATTTTTGTGGTTATATACTATGGATGGTGCGCTGGGTCATCCCTCCATTAGTGGCGAGACCACTCGATGCACAATGCCAACAGTCAGTCGGCGAGTAAACAAATATAATGTATGAAAATAGACAGGCCTGTGCGTATAGACATATATATGTTATAATGTAATGCTGTACAGTATCGTGTCATTTGTTTCGGTTGTCTATTTTAATTGTTTCATGATGATGCAATGGTGTGCTTTATCTGATTCCTGCTGAACTGGGTGGGTTGTGTGACATTTGATTAGGGGGACATTCTGGGGGCGGGGTTTGTGTGACGCGCTGAGAGCTACTAGCTCGACAGTGGAAACATGACATGATTTCGGCCTCACTGCTCATGCACACGCGCTATTGGCACGGCCCAGCTCAATAAAAGCCCTGGCTCGCACTGGCCTGACAGTGGAAATGTGGCTAATGTGTACAGCCTTTGTAAAAGTCTGAAAATTATTCATTTTTTTCTGATGTTGGGAACTATTTTGGTCACCAAACTTCACCATAAAAAATAGCTTTTTTTCTGCTTTTAAAATGGTGCCCGAATCATTTTTCTATAAAAACATTGAGGTCCCTCAGTGAAGAAAGCAGCTCTCTGTATTTCTCCGGACATGTGGAAATCCTCTTCCATCACTGTGGATTTTGTAAGCATATGCAAAGCAATACATCCAGTGACACTTGGTGGCTATACATAAACTACGCATTACCATCAGGCCTATTGTGTCTTTGCAATACACCAATCCAAGTTTTCATTCTTAGTTTTGCCGTCTTTAATCTGCAGGGGCTTAAGCAGCTCAGGAGCCTTGTGGAGATCACATGGGGGTCAGAAGACTTAAGCTGCTCTCTCTCTGCATGCCATCAGGACACGTGCAAGGAAACCAATGTGCAGCTCTGAGGTTTAATACAGAACTAGTGTAGGAGTAATCCGCAGGGCATGATATCATAAACTTAGTCATTTGTAATATGATGCACATTTGTACTACAGTAAGTACGTGAAATGTACATGCTGCTATTGTTGGACTGCATTTGGAGTCATTAGGCATAAATACTTTGGTGATTTTAATATCAGAGCACATCCTAGACAAAGTAGAATAAGCGTGGATGTCACCAGTGTGCAACGACAGCCCTTGTGGGCTTTAGACCATTTGGAATTAACTGAACATGTGACTGACTGGAGTCCTTAGTGCTGTAACTCACCTGCTTGCACTGGTGAAGAGTTAGTGGTTATGAGCAGAGGAAACTCCAGATGTGCCCGAGGGACACTCCAAGTCATGTAAGTCTGTTTCGAAACACCTTTGCTTCTTACGGTGAGCTGAAGCTGGATGGAGATTAATGATTCTGATGGAAACAAAGTGACTGATGCAGTCTTCATTATTTTGGTCAGTGCTGATTGTATATGGGTAGTTGGCAAATAGGCAGTAAAAATTTTTCCCAATAATACCCAAATTACTAAACAGGCACGTGCAGAGGTGGGGGCTTCGGGTGCTTGAACCCCTGCCCTTTTTTCTCCTGGAGAGAAAGTGCCTTTTTCCTGGAGATAATAATTATTTTTAAATACTACTAATAATATAATATATGTATAAGTTAATGCATGTTCCTTTAAGGACAGCTTTCCCTGTCAGACAATAAAAACCAAAATGTTATGTATATCTTGGTTTTAAAAACAATTACCATGAAAGTCAATGGTTACAGGTTTCCTGCTTTCTTCAAAATAGTATTGTGTGTGTTTGACAAAAGAAGAAAAGTCAAATAGGCTTGGTGACAGAATTTTCAGTTTTGAATGAACTATCCTTTTAAGGGTGAGTATATGGTGAATTTAGGATGAAATCTCCTTTATTATATTTTATTTATTAAAGTACAATAAATAAAAAGTGCCCTTTTTTCCACTTGAGCCCCTGCCCTTTAAAATGTCTCTGCACGTCCCTGTTACTAAATATGTTCATCTGGAACTTTTTCATTGTACATAAACAGGTTAACGGTCAGTAATATATTTTATTATAACTATTTACATAAATTAGCAAATATTTCAGCTTATTAAAATTAATAGCTATTATAAAGAAATAGAATCAAGTTATCAAATCTCAGTAATCTTTTCTTCACTGTATAATTTACACATTCTGATTAATGAGCAACGTATGAATCTCTCATTTATTTAGATTTTCGTTTGATTACAATAAAATTGCACACATCTAACGTTATAATGAAAGTGTTCGATTGCTTTGCTAACTTTTTATGCTCATTTAGGACAAAATTAGTTATCTTAAAAAAAAAACCAAGATCAACATCTATAGATGTTAATATTATTAATTATGTGTATATGTCTGTTCAAACACATACCCAAAACCCAGACTTAAAGGGCACCTAGGTTACCACTTTTTCCAGATTTAATATAAGTCTTTTGTGTCTCCAGAATGTGTCTGTAAAGTTTAATCTCAAAACACCCATCAGATTTTTTATTATACTTTTTATACGTTTCTATTTTGTAGCATTTAGCATCAGCTAGCGGTTTTTGTGTACTGCGCCTTTAAGGCTAGTCCTTCACGCCCACCGTTTCCACATGCCTGGCAGTGGCTCCCTCGGCTGCGTCAGACAACAGACAAACACGAAGGAATAAGATCTCACGTAACGTTTGTGAGGAGAAACTACAGTAAGAACTTTACCAATGAGCATTTGATGCATGTTGTGGAGTTGAGGATGAGTCACACACAATGTCGTTACAAAGTTCACGCACACACACAAATACACACACACACAGCGCTGACAGGCACACACACACATACAGCGCGCGTTTAGCTTTGCACTGTTTTTGCACGCAAATGTGACAGGATACAGGTTGATATCTACTGCTGTATGACATTGAGCAAGTTATTATAAAGAGGCAGTACTAATTGTTGTATTAGGGTATAAAGATGTAAAAAGCCACAATGCAAATGCTTTTTAAAATTTATTTAATTAAATTATACATTATATAACAGCTATAGTGTATGTTTTATTGTAGGTAACAGATACATCATTGTTCCACTTATTTTGTTTGGTGTTGATCACCCTTGGAGCCGGTGTACTGACAAAAAAATGCACTCCTACCAGATTTAACCTCTTCTTGTATTAAACTATATGGATATGGTTAGGATTAGGTGTGGGGTAGTGTTATTATTAGGAGAAATAGATTGTTAATTTTTCTTTATTTTTTTGCACAACTGTGGGGTAACAGTATTTATTTCCAGTCAATGGAGAAGAATTATTCCCCCACACCAACCCAACCCAAGTCTATTTTACCAGCTAGGAACAGTGAATGAAAAGGTTCTTGAAAATTAAAACATCAAAGTTGTGCTTCAAATGATAATACGCATTATAATGTATGATGATAATATGCTAATTTAAAGGGGTAATTGTCCCAATTCTCTTTTGGTTAGACGTGTAGGAATGGGTGAAGGGCCACACTACAGATATATATTTTTAATTGAAGTTTTATAAACTAATTTTGAGAGGAGCGTGTGATATGACTGATCGCGGCTGGTTAATTAGTCAGAAATTTGCCGGTTTGTTGATTGGTGTAATAAAACAAAGTTAAAAATAAATACTTAGAAAACAGAAGAGATGTTATTTGACCCAATATTTACAGGTGAACATTGTCAAGTGGTTGTACATAACCACACTATTACTCAGTCAGAGACCTATAAGTACTTGGGCAGTTTCTTCACATGGAAAACACACATAGAATGTATTTGTTCTCGTTTACACCAGAGATTGTATTTTTTTATGTAGGTTACGTCTCTTTGGAATTAACAAGAAGCTTAAGATACTGTTTTAGCATTGTCAGGTTTGGTATCACAGTGTGGTTTGGCAACTTGTACAGTGTAAATTTAAGTTGATGCATCTCTTAAAGACAGGATGGAAAATGGTTGGGCATGATTAATATTTCAATCCTCAAGCTATATAAGAATTGTGTCCTTAATCAGGTTGAAAAGGATTCTAAATGATGCAACTCATTTTTTGTTTTCACATTATGAACTGCTTCCCTCTGGTAGGAGATATTGAGTCCCTAAGTGTAGGTTGCACTGGTATAAGAAATCCTTTCTACCTGTTTCAGTGGGTTCATATAACAAGAGTTTATCTTAATTACCAAAACTATTGTATCTACTGTATTTTGTATTGTTTTTTATGGTATGTGTCACTGAAGAGGACACTGACAACGGAGTTGCGGATCCAAAAACTGGATTTATTGACAAGTGGTATACAGTCAAAGGTTGATACAGGTAAAACAGTTGCATGCAGGCAAATCCAAAAGAGTGATCAATAACAGGCGAGTGGTCAATCCAGGCAGAAAACAACATAAAACAAAAAAACTAAGCGAAGATTGGTAGGGATGGCTGACGTGAAACTGACGTGTCCACACACTGTCGAGATCCTGAAGTGCAAGTGTTTCGAAACACTGCATCGAAGCATGATCTAAAACACCAAGGTCACGTGACTAAAGTGTTTCGAAACACCAGGTCATATGACTAAAGTGATTCAAAGCATTGATCATTTCAGAAGCATTTTGAGACTTGACAAATCTTCTTTTGACTGACAGGGATGGAATAAAACTCTGTCTCATATAGCCTAGTGCACCGTGCGTGTGCACATAGTTATTGTGCAGTAAATGGCTTTTGGGTTCGATTTCCGACTTGTACAAATACGCAGAAATTATGATTTTATGTATTTTAATAATGTTACTGTTTTATGGTGAAAGATCTAGATAGGATACAACTGCAGATACACCATCAATATAGCTTCATTTTTGTAACACTGTATAACAACAACTAATATCTTTACAGTATTGTTATGGTTGGGTTTAGGATTGGGATAGACATTAATAAAATACAATAAATGGGAAACTTAATTAATAATATAAATAATCCTTGTTAACTTCCGACCACAACCATATCTGATCTAGCAACAACCCTCTTTTATGACCAAAACAAGACAAAACAATTTATGTTACAAAAACAGAGCATTTCAAACACAACACCTACAGCTGCATCACCCTGGGTTCAAACCCATTATCTTTGCATGCTAGTCTGGAACTCTCACCACTCCACTAAATCACTTGAAGCTTCAACTCTATAACGTGGGGTTTAATACCTCAGTTTGCTCAACTGACTCTTTGCTGAAGCTGTTCCAGAGCAATACATAAAAATGACCACTAAGTGTCACTGTAGAGTGGGGTTACGAAACGATTCGAAGCTTCGACACA
Source organism: Danio tinwini (assembly GCA_903798205.1). Taxonomy (NCBI): domain Eukaryota; kingdom Metazoa; phylum Chordata; class Actinopteri; order Cypriniformes; family Danionidae; genus Danio; species Danio tinwini. The sequence continues at coordinate 35,492,150 of CAIGQZ010001336.1, forward strand.
TTTGCTTCGACTGTTTCAGTGTTTCATGAAGCCTCACTTTTTCCCACAACTAAAGATTGCTACACGGTAAGACGAGGCAAGGCAAAAACGTGTCAAAATGTTAACTAGACAGCTTACAAGACTCTGCAAATTATGTGTGCAAATGTAGTGTATAAATAGTCCATGTAATCAGCCTTAATTAGCTCCCAGCTGTGTGTGTGTGTGAAATCAGTGGAGAACCAGGACAGGTGTGTGTGTGTGGTGCCTGAAGGGAGATGTGGTTCATAAGGTGGCAGAATTGTAGTCTGAGTAAAAGTGAATGTTCTCCAGCGATCTATGAGGGTTAGATTGCTGGTGATCATGATAGAATGTCTGAAGCAATATGGTGATGCCCATAACAAATTTCCTGTCAAGGACAATAAAGTTTACTACTACTACTACTACTACTACTACT
>CAIGQZ010001336.1:35517582-35536460 GCA_903798205.1 Danio tinwini
CTGTTACCGTCTGGTCGGCGCTACAGAGCACCAAGCACAAAAACAGCAAGACACAGGAAAAGTTTGTTTCCTCAGGCCATCTACCTCATGAACAGTTAAATATTCCCCTACTGTGCAATAAACGTGCCATACTTTCTCATACGCACTTGTACACAGCACCTTATAACCTGTATATTTACAGCATATCTGTACATACAACTCAACATCCAGATCTTTTTGACTGACTGCATCTCTGTTTAATGTTTAATGTTTATTGCCTTTTCTTTCTTGTAATTTTAATTTTGTGTTGTCACTCGTCACTTTATGTACACTGGAAGCTTCTGTTGCCAAAACAAATTCCTTGTGTGTGTGAAGCACACTTGGCAATAAAACTGATTCTGATTCTGATTCTGAAGTATTAGAGCCTGCTCGACTACTCAACAGCTTCTTCCCACAGGCTATTCGAGCCCTCAACTCAAGTCAATTTATCCCGCTTTGAAATCTCATCCACCCACTCCCCTCTCTCCCCATGCATTCCTGAGTATGTCTCATACAGGTGAGTGGGTTTAACAAACCACCTGCAGAAAAGACACCCTCTAATCTCTCCGACTCTTGCACCAGATTGCACATTTGCACTATAGACACTTTCTTAACCACTCCATTTCTCTTGCAAACATTGTGCATTTCAAATTGTGCTACATACAGGTGAGTGGGCTTGACAAACCACCTATATAAACACTCTTCTCTCTTATGCACCTGACACTTAATCTAAACTCCATCTTACAAGAACACAATAATGAAAACGGTGTTTACTCTATATGCACCGCAATCATGTTGCATTGATTGCTTCATCTTTAACTCTTTTGCACAATATTCACCTTTAATACCTCTCTTGCACAATGTCCGAGAAGGGTCTGGCTGCAGACTCAGTGCAGTGCAATCTGAGCTGCATCCAATGCTTTTTAATGCACTCACCTAACCCCACCCCTTCACAGCCCCGTCACAGCAACGTCACTCACTCCATTGAGTGCTATGTGTCTGACATTGCATCGCTGAGTGATGCAGTCTCAGCTTGCATTATAAAGGCTGAATCTTGATACTATTGCAATATCCTGCACAACATTGTTCAGTCTCATGTAAAAATACTTGTATAGCCCGTCTTATGTGTATAGTTAGAAATCTTAAATAGCATATGTTAGTTATGAATAGGTATGTGACCTAACAACAACCCTGTTCCCCATTTACATCGTTTTCTTGTTAAGCTGGCTGTCTGGTCTCATCTGAGACTCCCATTCTTTCTGAATTCTTTACCTGCACCGCATCTATAATGTCCTCACCTACAACACAAAGGACAGTGTTTATGTGTCACTGGATATCACTGAATCTTATTTGACTTTATGAATTGTCATACTCTTGAACTGCTCATCTCGCAACGTGCTTCTTTCTGTTTCATCATTCTACTCTTCCTTTAAAGAGATAGTTTACCTTTTTTTTTGGTCATTTACTGACCCCTTGACATGTTCAAATTCATTTTTTTTTATACCATAACAAAATATGATATTTTGAAAAATTATAGAAACTAGTAACTGTTGACATCCATAATGGGAAAAACAAATACAAACAATGTCAATGGCTGTTGTTTTCAACATTCTTCAATCTGCTCTCTTTGTATTTAACAAACTCAAACTGCTTTGAAACAAGTGGAGGGTGAGTAAAAGATAGAATTTAAACAAATTTGGTGAACTACCTCTTAAAAAGGTACTAGAGCAAGGGCGTAGAATTGGCATGGACGGAGGAGATGTGTTCCCACCAATATCCAGCAATTACTGAAAGTAATTAACTAGTAAAGTAAAATTAACTTAATCTCCTCCAAATTAAAATAATGCTCTGTCAACCCTTAGTAACCTAGATGTGCTCAGAGTTAAATCCATAAACGTATAATAGATAATAGGGATAAAACGGTTAAACTGCATCACATGCCTCTCGAAATTTCTGTACATTCATACCTCCTTAAAGCCGGATTGCTGTAAAATCATGTAAATTGACTTTTGCAGCATGGGGCGTGCTTCAATAATTGCTATTTGTATTATTAAGTGTTTAAACCTTTATTCGTGTTTTTAAAAACATGAAACAGAATTTGTACTGTTCAATACATGTCTACGCTCTACACTCTCAGAAAAAACGATACGCGAGCTGTCACTGGGGTGGTACCTTTTCAAAAGGTACACAATTGTACTTAAAGGGTTCATATTGGTACCTCAAAAGTATATATTAGTACCTAAAAAATTAAGAGTAACACTTTTGTGCTTTTAAGCTACTAATATGTACCCTTGAGGTATTAATATGGACCTTTTGGGTACAAATTTGTACCTTTTGAAAAGGTACCACCCCAGTGACAGCTTGCGTACCTTTATTTCTGAGAGTGTAGGGATGTACGTCCCCACCAATATCAAGAGCAAATCTACGCCCTTGTACTTGAGTTTTAGCATTAGCAATTATTATTTTTGGCTAAAGGTGTCCACAATAGAGCTGATTGAGCATTAGCTGAGAGACTGACAGGAGACAGCAGAGGTGGGACTGACAAACAGTCAGAAATAGTTAAGGTGATGATACACAGGACAGCTTTTTGGACAATGTTAACATGCATCTTTGGAGAATGATGCAATCAATAGACAACTAGGTGAGATACAGGGCTACTATTTAGGACAGGGGTGTCCAAACTCGGTCCTGGAGGGCCGGTGTCCTGCATATTTTAGTTCCAACAACAATTAAACACACCTGCACAAGTAAATTAAACTTTTTCTAGGTATATTAGAAACTTCCAGGGAGGTGTGTTGAAGAAAGGTTGGTAACCCCTGATTTAGGACAATCAGATTCAGATACAATTTTGTTGGCCATTCTTAACAGCAAGGTTGCCATGCAGTATTGCCCAGTCTAATAGCTTAAACAGTTGCCCCATGTACCGTCAACTTTACAGGAGGCAGGAGAGAAAGGCTGGGACTTTGACTAAACTGGGTCAATGCGTAATCCTGGACCCAGACAAAAATGTAAGTCTGAGCTTCAACTGCTTCAACTGAAATAAATGTACACTGATTGATGTTAAAATATATCAGCATATATATATATATATATATATATATATATATATATATATATATATATATATATATATATATATATAAGTAGAAGTGTAATGATGTTGCTCAGGTTAGTTTTGATCAGGAATGTTTAATCTCGGTCCTGGAGGGCCAGAATTGTGCTGACTTGTTTCAACTTGCTTCAACACACCTGCCAGGAAATTTCTAGTATATGTAGCACAGGGCTGTCCAAACTCGGTCCTGGAGGGCCAGTGTCCTGCATATTTTAGTTCCAACCCCAATTAAACACACCAGAACCAGCTAATCAAGCTCTTTTTAGGTAGAAACCAGGGAGGTGTGTTGAAAATGGAACTAAACTATGCAGGACACCGGCCCTCCATGACTAAGTTTGGACATCCCTGGTTTAGATTATTAAAGGTACAATACGCTGTAAAAAAAATGTTGGGTTCCACACAATTCCTATATGTTGTCCCAACACAAAGCTCAATCGTTTTTACAAATTTAGGTGGACTGAGCATAAAACAATTAAGTTGTTGATTAAAAAAAACTTAAAATTGTGTCGTTTAAACTCATTTTAAATAAGCAGTTTAAAAAAAATCAACAATAGTCATTCTTCTGAGTGTAGGTGAATGTCTTCAGAAACAATTTTTGTTGTGCTGGTTCAAAAGTCTCTTCACAACCTGATAGCAATGATTAAATAAAGTGGTCTGAATGTAATTATATGCATGTATTCTGTGAAAGGTGTAGGATCAAGAAAGGTTTGTGTAATCAAAACGTTCAGTCCAAACATGTCATTAATCTCTTATTATCATTTGTGGTCTTCCATTGCTTTTGCATTTGTCTGTATCTGATGGTTTTTCCAGAGATGGGTTGCGGCTGGAAGGGCATCCGCTGCGTAAAACAAATGCTAGATAAGTTGGCGGTTCATTCTGCTGTGGCAACCCCAGATTAATAAAGGGACTAAGCCGAAAAGAAAATAAATGAATGAATGTATCTGATGGTCATATAGCCCTTAACAATTTATTTTTTTAATTTTGGAAGAGGTAAAATTAAAAATACATATGTGGTTTCAACAACCGAATGCATTTACAGTAGACCTGAGCAGTTTTGTTTGGAATGAGTCCCAGACCATCTCCTGAAGTGAGCTGATTTATATCTGTCTCAGTAGTGTTTCGGAGGGCATTTACTCATGTTCTTTTCACACTCAGATAGATCTCCCATTATTAAAAAAAATGCATGAAGAGACCAGCAAATAGCCCCATATTTTATTCACCTCATGTTCCTCATCTCATTTGACACACCTGTGATTAAGCAACTAGCTGCTAATCACTCACATTCACCTAAAGCAGCCTCGTCAACTAGTTTAGGTGTATAGGAGCAAAAAGGTCTAGTACCTTTAATATGGTGTTGATGGCCATATCAACTTTCTTTTGCAGCTGAAAACTGCTTCAGATAAAGTGTCTTGTAAAACATAATGAGTAACTGCATTAGTCACTCAAATGTAGTGTAGTAAGGAGTACGCATTTATTTTTAAAATACAGCTCAGTCTTATATTGAGCAAAATGTTTAATACTCAGCCAAATTACAAAGTAGCCTAAAAAATACTTACAACAAGTACAGTAATTAATTCATATAGGCTACTTAACGACTCTGTTAAAGATTAACTTCTTTGTCAAGGTAAAGTTCCTGATGAGCTGAAACAAGCAAGAAATATTTCTCTTTTTAGGAAAGGTAGTAGGTTTAATGTCAATAATTATAGAACTCAAAATAATTTTGAGTTCTTTGTCTAAAGTGATGGAGAAAATTATTCATGAGCAGATTGAAGAATATTTTTTCAAATATGATATATTGTATGAGTTTCAATCAGGTTTTAGGAAAAATCTTTCTACGGATTCAACAATTTTATATTTAACAGATTATATAAAGAGATATATGGATAAAAATGAAGTTAATGGGGATGGTTTTGTTAGACCTACAAAAAGCTTTCGATACAGTTGACCACAGGATATTGCTTTTAAAAGTAAAAGCAATGGGTTTTGGTAATATGGCCTGTAAATGGATAAACTCTTACCTTAAAAACAGATGTCAAATTGTAGATTTAAATGGAGTGTTAGATTATTCGCCCGTCGCTTATGAGGTTCCACAAGGCAGTGTTTTAGGTCCGTTGCTTTTTTTCATATACACCAATGATTTGAAAATGGCTTATTCTAATTGATGCAGCAATAATTGTGTCTCATGAGACTAAGGAATTTATTGAAAATGAAATAAGTAAACAAATTGAGAAAGTCTCTAATTGGTTTTGCCTTAATAAATTGTCCTTACATTTGGGTAAAACTGAATTTATTTGATTTGGTTCAGCTGCGAAACTAAGACAATGTGTCAGGTCAGAGGTAAAAGTAGGGGATTAAATTATTTCTCCAAAACATGAAGTTAAATATTTAGGTTGTATTTTAGACAGTAATTTAAAAAGATGGCGGTTATAGTCCATTTAAAAATTTGTTCTAAAATTAAGTTTATAGCAAGACAGAGCACCTAGATATCCAAACTTTAAAAATATTAGCTAGTGCATTAGTGCAGCCATACTTTGACTATGCTGCAGCTTTTTGGTACAGTGGTAGTTCTAATAAAATAAAACAATTATTGCAGATGGCCCAAAATAAGTTGTGTAGAATTGTTCTGAAAGGACCTCCACTGACACATTTAAATAATGAACATTATAGTCTATGTAATTTTTTAAAAGTTGATAAAAGAGTAACATTTTTAAAATTAGTGATGGTGTTTAAGATTTTAAAGAAAATGGTCCCAAAATATTTTCTTAATTATTATGTTTTAGTGAGGTACACTGTCATTCTACAAGAGCGAGTAGCAGGGATTTTTATCCTTATAGATTTAAGGGTGAATCAGGCAAGAATTCTTTTTTGTGTACTAGCTCTGTTGCTTGGAATGTTTTACCTACAATTTTTAAAGGGATTCAAATTGAGAGGGTTTTTAGAAGAGAAATTAAAAAGTGGTTGTTTTACAGTTGAAGTTGAGGATTTTGTTGTGCCGAGTTGCTGAGCTGATGATGTTTGCCTCCATTTATGATTTGCTCGTTTATTTTTAAGAATATGGAGGACCACAATGGAAATAAGCCTGTGGCTTTTTTTGTGTATTTTATCCTCAACAGTTTTTTAAATATGTATGAATTAGTCTAACTGGACTTGTTTGTATATTTTTGTTAAAATTGTCAAATAAAATCAATCAATCAATCAACTTGTTCACCTCAGGAATATAAATGTGCAACAGCAGAGTAAACAGGAATTTATAAATTACTGTTAAATATTCTTGATTTCTGGATTTGGACTGCTGAATAAACTGTATCTCTGTCTCTTCCAGTTACGCTTGTTTTCTGTTTACATCAAATTGAATATAGTATCTTGACTAATGTTCATTTCATAACCCTTTTAGTGCTCAACAATACTGATGCTGATTTGCATAACTGAGAATCTTCAGCATGGATAAAGTGCATGAGTTGTGCATGTTAGATCTATATAATACAATGTGATTGGATCAGGTGTGTTGACCTAGAACCTAAACATATCAGATAACGTTTGTTTGTTTATTCTTATAAGCGGTCATTTTGCAGACACTTTTCTCCAGAACCGTAGTGTATCTATTACATTGACAATTCCCCTGGATCCAGGTTGGTGTTATATGCTGTCCTCAAGGGCACAATAGTCAACTTGGGATCAAACTAATAACCTGAATTAGTACTGCTGTATGTGCACTCTCATAAACTCTCAGAAAATCTTCTCCATCTAAAAGCTATTTTCCACTGTCATGGCTAACAGTTGTATTTCCACATGAACCTGCTAAGGCATGGCAACATTTTGTGCTGGACTTATAAAACATTTACAGTATATACACTCACCGGCCACTTTATTAGGTACACCTGTCCAACTGCCCGTAACACAAATTTCCAGTCATCCAATAACATAGCAGCAACTCAATGCATTTAGGCATGTAGACATGGTGAAGACGATCTGCTGCAGTTCAAACCGAAAATCATAATGGGGAAGAAAGGTGATTTAAGTGACTTTGAACGTGGCATGGTTGTTGGTCCAGATGGGCTGCACTGCAAAAAAATGTTAGTTTTTTTTTACTTAGATTTATTGTCTTGTTTCTAGTCCAAATATCTAAAAAGTCTTATATCAAGAAACATTTTTAAAAGTGAGTGGGTAGCACAATCGCCTCACAACAAGAAGGTCGCTGGTTCGAGCCCCGTCTGGGTCAGTTGGCATTTTTGTGTGGAGTTTGCATGTTCTCTTCATGTTCACGTGGATTTCCTCCAGGGCTCCGGTTTCTCCCACAAGTCCAAAGACATTCATTACAGGTGAATTGGCTGTAGTGAATGTGTGTGTATGGGTGTTTCCCAGTGATGGGTTGCAGCTGGAATGGCATCCGCTGCGTAAAACATATGCTGGATAAGTTGGCGGTTCATTCCGCTGTGGCGACCCCAGATTAATAAAGGGACTAAGCCGAACAGAAAATGAATGAATGAAAGAACTAGTAAAATAGACGTAAAATTGTGAAATGATATGTAAAATGGACACAAGTGGTTGAACATAGGTAGGTTGCTTCTGTTGTTTCTTTGATATGTTACAATGTAACCTGCTCAGCTAATGTTTTTGTTTGCAACATTTATATTATTTTCTAGTTAAAAACCACCTCATGCGGATTTTTATATCTCTGGAGTTGGCGTTTTTTTCAGCTGCAGCCAAACACATTGAAACAGCCTTCATGAATGAAATGAAATATGGTGTGCTTTCCACCAAGGCAACCCGGGGTGAATTGCTGACTTTAGCTTTGTTTTGTTTAAATAAATAAGCGTGTTTCTTACATATCTGCAAACATATTATAATATGTTTATGATATATATTTTTCTTTGTTTTTCTTTTTAAACATTCAAATAACAAAAAAACTAATTAAACAAATTAAACTTAAGTGGAAGTACTAAAGTATTCAATATTTTTTGTACTTAAGTATTGCAAGTAGTTTATTTAAAATGTTACTACCCAAGTACTGAAAGTAAAAGTACTAGTATTGTGTTATGTAGTTATTAAAGAAAGTAGTCAAAAGACATATTGTTTTGTTTATTTTAAATATCTTTTTTGGGGCATGTGATTAAGCAAAACGAAAAGAACCATGGTTTACGATTTATAATATAATATAATAGCTGTGACAGAGCCATCTGCTGTGCAGTGATAATGTGGGTTTGGAATGATTCAAAACATTTTTATAATTGTAACGAGTAATGATGCAGCACATAAAAAAATGATCCGAGTAAAAGTATTAAACTCATCGAAAATATGTACTGAAGTAAAAGTAGAAGTAGGAGAAAAAAAACATTACTCCAGTAGAGTACAGATACAGCTTTTTAGTACTTAAGTACAGTAGTGAAGTAGTTCTACTTCGTTACTATACACTTCTGTCTACAGTGCATAGACTGAATTTACAACACTTACAACACTTTGTTCAGTTGTAAAGCAGACACAACCTAGATTAATAATTAACACTGTGATTACACTATGACACAAAACAATAAAAGCTTACCTGCTTCTTTGCTATCAGTCCAGGTGTTCTTAAACTTTAGCTGTTATGATCACCAATAGTGTTGCCCATGCAGGCTGCTGGTGAACACTTCTGATTATTCACTCAACTACACACCAACCACAGAACTGAACTACAAATCCCATCACTCCCTGCACACACCTGGCCCACCTCCCCCTTGATTGGAAACAAACAGCTGAAGCTTGTGAAGATTGATTACCAGAGCTATAAAGACACCTCACACGCACACACACACACACACACACACACCTGAGTCTTGTTTGTCTGTAACACAACAGTGTTACAGTATGAAGTGTGGCTTCATGAAACACTGAAATAGTCAAAGCAAATGTGTCGAAGCCCACTGTACAGTGAGATCTAGTGGTCATTTTTTGTGTATTGCTCTGGAACAGCTCCAGCAAAGAAACAATTAAGCAACTTGAGGTTTTAAGTGAGTTGGTATTCAAGTGATTTAGTGAAGCGGTGAGACTTCCTGACCGGCATGCAGAAATAATAGGTTCGAATCCAGGGTGATGCGATTATAGATTTTAGTTTTTAAATGCTCTGCTTTTATAATGGGTTTTGTTTTAATGTTGGTCTGACATCTGAATGAACACAATATGAATAAATATGTCTTGTTTTGGTCATAAAAAATTAACATTATTAAAAAACATGGTCATATTTTCAGAGTATTTGTACAAGTTAAGATATAAATTCAGGATATTTGTGGCACAGTTACTCGCTAGGTCTCGAAACACTTCTGAAATAGCTGATGTTTTAGTTGGGTGACCTAGGTGTTTGGATCATGCTTCGGTGCATTGTTTTAAAACACTTGTGTTTCGGGATCTTGACACTGTGTTAAAACATCAATTTCATGTCAGCCATCCCTACCGTTTGCTCCTGTTTTGACCATTGCCTGCCTGACTAAGTTGTAAATAAACTACATTTGGACCCTCAGCTCTGTTGTACCCTGACTACCTTTTACATTAGCAGAAGGATTGCTGCAACAATCAATTCAGTATCATGCATCATGCTGCAAAACGCTTTTTTGATACTATGCTAAACTACTCTGATAAGTGACAGAAATGTTTTGGAAGATGTCTCTAACTGCTGAGTTTTTCTTGTGACTGAAAGACCACCAACAGAAGCCACTCCATGTGTATGAAGAATAAAGATGGGTTACACTTTATTTTGATGGTCCATTTGAGTATTAGTAGACTGTCTGCTTAATATCTGTTGATACTGACATTTAACAGTCCTTCAACAGACATTTAACTGATTATAAGAAACCAATCTAACAGTCTACCTATAATCTAATGAGAATTAGTTGCAATGTAACTTATATTCAACAAACGGACCATTAAAATAAAGTGTGACCTAAAGATGGTTCAAAGCCTTTACCACAGTTTTAAATATTTTTTGCTCTGCAATATTTAGCCAGAAAAACATTTTCATCTTAACATCTCAACCTGTATGGCAGAAAATACATCAAAACCAAAAATGCAACTGTTAACAAATTTCCTGCAAGAATGTGTAATCTATAATTTTTTTTTTACATCAATATGAAAAAGAAGGGTCAGATTTTGAGGTGAGGAACAGTACAGGGACTTCATTGCATTGCAGGATAAATCTTTAATTAAAAATGGAATAAAAATAAAATACATCAAATATGATTGAAAAACATTAACTACAAAAAGGAATTAGACTGGGCTGGCAAGGCAGCATATGACAGGACAGAGATCAAGACAGGAACAGACTACACATGGGAACATTGATAAACTGGCACAGGGCAACAAACATGAGGAAACTATAAAGGAAGCAAATCAAGAGGGAAAATGTGAAATTAATTAAGACAAATGGAATAAGAAGATGAGTGTCACTTGACAATAGATGGAAAAGCACATGGCACAAAAAGAAATAAATCCATATGTTCACACAGGAGGAGAACACATGGCCAATGAGAACACTCATAAACATAAGATAAAAGCTTGTGACCATATTTAAACAAGCTGTGTGCTATACACACAACACCAACAACTACGATCTCATGCCTGCTACAAAGAAAAGAGAGAATAGAAAGACACACAAGATGAGTGCACAACCTGAGTAAACTAGAGTCAAGCACAACATCCTAGACTGGACACGAGCAGAGTCTGGACTCTGCACCAAAACAAGAATAAACAATACCAAAGTTGCAGTCCTGACAGGGTAATACTTTAGTTGGAGGAACAATTCTTACTATATTCTATGGCTTATTATCTTATCTTTATTAAGATATTTGCTAAATTTTTGTACTTATAAAGTACATATTCTGTATAATCTTATTCTAGATACCTAACCTAATACCTAAACCTAACTACTAACTATTAATACAAAGCTGATTACGAGTTTTAGACAGAAATCATAGTTGATTGTTTGTTAAAAACCCATAACTGCACCTTAAAATAGTGTTAACAAAATAAAGATGTACTCTAAACAGAGTAACTTTAGGTACTGGCTTTTTTCTGTCATTTATTTCAGGACATTATATTTAAACACACCGTACATTTTTATTTAGAATTATTCACAGACATTTCTGATAGCATCCACTCCCTTCTCTTGTATGGTCCCAATAATTCTCTCCACAGTCATGTATGTAGAGTTGCACATCAGAGCTTGTATTTATCTTCCTCAGTTTGGTTTACATGTATAACCAACTTCCACATTGCTTGGCATTTTCCTAAAGATTTTGTGTGATAGTCTTTTGTATGTATCATTGAGCATCCGTTTCATCTAGTGAATAAATTTGACAGGTGGTGTACCTATAATATGTCTCAGACAGTCAGGAAGTCTGGCTCTTTTCATAAAACACATTAAATTATTTGATTTGAAGTTTGAGCTACTATCTGTTGTGGTTTTTACCACTTTTCACCTTTTCTATACTGACAATAAATGCCATTAAAAGGGCCTGCCAGGATATCAGAAGTGTGTGACCCTTTTAATCTCTGACAAGAAAGTGTGAGGAATCTTCCCTCCAAGGTTTCCTATTTTTCTTCCAATGATCTGTGTCCCCTAAGTAACTTTACTTGTGCGTTGTTCAACAATCAGTAGTGGTGGCGACATATCTGACTGTATTGCTGGACTCAAACCAATCAGGCTTCAAAAGTGGCCATTCCACTGATTCTGCACTACTTTCAGTCACTGAAGCTCTACGGATTCTAAAATAAGTTCCTAAGTTCTGCCTATCCACTCTCTCCTCAACGGTTCCAACTGCTGGTTGGTCTTTCAAGGGCTGATTGAAGGGAAGAGGTGTTCAACTCACCTCAGCTGATCACAGGCACAGCTCAGGGAACAATTCTTGGATCTCTTCTCTTCTCAATTTACACCACATTGCTGGGACTCATTATCCAATTACATGGTTTCTCTTATTCCTGTTATGCCTATGACACTCTCACTGCCAAGAGGACATCTTGGCATGGATGAAAAATCCTCACCTGCACCTTGATCTGGAAAAAAAAACTAAGATTGCATTGCAAATACAGCATGGTCATGCAGATTTGCTCTATTAAATATGAGAAAGTTCAGAAGGGTCTTGACTGAGCATGCTACACAACTTCCTGTTCAAGGGCTTTTCTAGGCTGAACTACTGTAGTGCTCTTCTGAGGATCCAATTCAAGTGATTCAAGTGATTCAGAATCTTCTTATTGCCACTTGATTCCTCACGTCTACACCCCTTTCAGCAGCCTTCGGTCAGTAATGTCGCAGTCGCACTAGAGTTTGAGCTTGCGAAATTATGTCGTATAACACTGCAAAAAGGGGTGGGATTTAACAAGACGATTAAACATAATACAAGTGATGGATTGGTCCATATATAGAATTTCTGTACTGAGAGGTCATGTTTTGATCTACGATTGGTCTCACACAGTCACATGATGCGATTTTGCAGGTCAGTGTTCACCAAGCTTGAACTTTGCAACGCAGCGAACTGTAAAACTTGTCACATGAGCTTGCATTTCCGTTCTGCTGCATATGCATGCGTATGAATGGAAGTCTCGGCTTAAGGGTGTACTCACACACAAGGCTATCCAAACTGCTGTGTGACTGCGGGAAAAGGAGACGTCTGAAAACGGGATATGGCTGCAGACATCCATCTATCTGATTGAAGCTTTTTCTCAATATTAAGAAAACAAAGTTCAGTCATGCATCTTTTCCTTGTAAGTTCAGACTTTGCAAGTTTGATATGGAAAACAAACTCCAGGGACTGGTTTTTCAAAAGTAATCCACTAGGATTTTGGATAACGGATTGGATCAAATCTTGAAAATGGGTTTTTCAAAAGAAAAAAATGGATTACATAATCGGATTAGATCACGTAATCCAATCTTGGTTTGGATCCGGATCAAACCTTTAGTTTGGGTTTTTCAGACCTTTTTTGTAGGATTTTGATCACTTTGATCCAAAAAAATCTGGATTGCACTGATCCCATCAGAAGGGTGGATTCAGCGTGGATTTCATGCCCAAAATGTAACAAAAACTTAAAAAATGTATCAAATAATACTATGTTTGGATCATGCAGCAGTATCTTACAAGAGATCCAATTTATTCATAAGGTTTTAATTGTATTTGTTTATGCGTCAGGTATAGGCTTTAACGTATTCAGCCTTTCAGTATAGGCCTACAGCTAAGTGAAAAGAGTTTGGCCTCAAAATAATCCCACAAACAGCTGTCAAAATTAACTAAAAACAATACATTTCAGTCGCTAATTAATATATATATATATATATATATATATATATATACTCATCACAATGTAAAAAATATTTTAGTTTTTAGAATATTTATTAGTGAGGTATGCAATGATAAATAATGCAAAATAATGCAAAGAATGGCAATCACAGATTTTTGAAATCATTTTCAACAATTGCAAAAAGCGACTGAAAGGGCAGAAGCACAGCTTCGTCTAGCAGACGACAACTGACTCTGACCAAACTGCAGCAAACCAAGGCCAGACTTGAGATCTGCCTCCTAAAGGCTACGCTCAGACAAGCTGGTCTCTCCACATCAGATGAGAAAGTCTGAAACTATTGTGGAATTTTTGGCATTGTCTTTTTTTAATTCAATATATCTATATTTGAAACTATTTTTAGTTTTTAGTTTTTTTTTTTTTTAAATGTTTGTGTTTTCATTTCAAATAAAAATAAATGTATATTGACCCCACACTGGCTATTCTAATTGTTGCTCTTTTAAATATCTATAGATCTACATTGTGATTTCCTATCCTGTTTGAGCACTGGTTATCCAGATTAAGTGATCCTTAAGTAAAAAGTTCCTTTCTGGATCAGATTGATCCAATCCGATGTTGCTTTGAAAAACTGGCTCAAAAAGTAAGCTGGTTTACGTGATCACGGATCGCAGAAAAAAGATGACTAAATCCGCATTAATTTTATCCGGATTAAACTTTTTGAAAAACCGGGCCCCGAGGACACGTCAGGTAAATCTTCAAAGGGAACAGTGTACTTTATAAAGTCATCCACATCACCCAGGCTACGCTGTTTCATGTTTTCATTTTATTTCAACAATAAAATGAAAACATGATATAAGGAACTGCCTATTTTCATTTTGATATTAACAACGTAACAGACACCAAAAATGTTCATGTATCTGCATATTTATATGACCATCATCTTCACTGTATGCATTTTCACTGTTTTATAACAAAATGGAGCCTATAACATAAATGCCTTCTTTCATTTTCATAGAAAAATATGAAACATACCCTGTCGTCTCTTTCGTTGAATATTAGTTTTAATAATCAATAATACAATAAGTTTATACAATACATAAAAATAAAGACAAGCAGTGGCTCAAAGTAAAGATTCAGTGTACGTGGTTACATAATATATTAACTTATCTTTGCGTCCAGCCAAAACATGTTAACTGAGAATAAGTAATAGATTCAAAATACTGAGTTGTTAGATAGAGACAAGATGAATTAAATATCATATTTAACAACTATAGTGAGATGAGATCCAGGGGTAGATCCTTCATAAACTGTCTGACATGCACTGCTCTCACCTGGGGAGTTGTGCTCAAAGCACCCGCTGATTGCCTAGGGCTCAGACGTCCGCATACACTGCAGCGCATGCCAGAGTGTGTGTGGTCACATGATGCGTGTTTTTAGCGGTGTAGTGTGGACGGAGATCTTTTCAGAAATGCTGGGTGAAACGCTAGTGTTGACGTAGATCGTTTTCGTTCTAAAACACCATTTTAAAACTAAAACTTATTAGTGTAAATGGAGCCTAAGTGAGCACCATCTTATGATACTTTTACGAAAGGCTCTAAACCACTTTCCAGAATCTTTTCCTTTCTCACTGGAAGAATGATTTTCCCACAAAAACTACTGATTCACTGGTAACATTCAAAGCACAACTGAAAATCTCTTTCGCAAACAATCGACTACATCCAAAAGTAAAAGAAATTTCCTTAATCTTCCTCAACAGTACCTTTGTATAGGTAGCACTTTTTTCCTTTATGATGAGTTGCTTAATGGTTTTCTCATTTGTAAGTCACTTTGGACAAAAGTTTCTGCTAAATGGGATGTAAATGTACTAAGAATGGGTCTGGAAATTACCTTGCATTGAGGATTCAGTCAGTGTAAGTAAAAGTTTATTAAAAGCAGGTTATTCAACCAAAGAAAAAGAACGAAGACCTTCACTTAATCATGAGCTTGTCGACCTTATCGACCGCACATATTTTCCCTCATTATTCCTGGTGGGTTCAGGGTTTGCTTCCGTGTTGCCACAAAGTCACTGAAGGTCTTTAGCATTTTTTTAAACAGTTTTCTCTGTTATCAAATGATTTCCTTCATTTCAAGAGTTTACACTTAGCTGATGATTGATTATAAAGCTTGTTTGGCATGCTGTCCTGGGAGAGGGCCCTGAGCTCATAAGATCTTAGAGCACAGGGCTCCCTCCCATTTGCAAGGCGAGAGGGGAGTTTGAGCTCAGGTAGATCTAGAGAACTCCCCTGCTGTAGTAGCTAATGAACAGATATTGATTGCTCTTAAGAGATAACTACCTACTAGGAGCATGTTTATGCTGTCTTGGATTAGTCAATTAACTTAAGTTACCCCACGTGAGCAAAGGGAGAACAAGTAAACTACGCACTGAAACATCGGCTGGCTTGTTAAGGACTAGAACCAATGACGTTCTTGCTGTGAGGCAACAGTTCTAACCACTGAGCGGAGGAGGAGGAATAGGGGTGGAAGGGGGGATTCTTCAAAACGAAGATGGCTGTTATATGGAACTTAGCGTAGTTATAGTGGCTAAGGAATTGTCTGATCATAAATTGGATAAGGCCGACCAGCCACAAGAAATCATAAGCATGTGATCCCTTCAAAATTAGTTTATAAATAAACTTCACTTAGGGCTGCACAGTGGCGCAGTGGGTAGCACAATCGCGTCACAGCAAGAAGGCTGGGTCAGTTGGCGTTTCTGTGTGGAGTTTGTATGTTCTCTCCGTGTTCGCGTGGGTTTTCTCCGGGTGCTCTGGTTTCCCCCACAGGTGGAAAGACATGTGCTATAGGTGAACTGGGTAAGATAAAATTGTCCATAGTGCATGTGTGTGAATGAGTGTGTTTGAACATTTCCCAGTGATGGGTTGCAGCTGGAAGGGCATCCACTGCATAAAACATACGCTGGATAAATTGGCGGATTATTCCGCTGTGGTGACCCCAGGTTAATAAAGGGACTAAGCCAAAAAGAAAATGAATGAATGAATAAACTTTACTTAAATCAATGTACAAAACACTAAATCTGGATTTTTTACATTCAGATAAATGTATTTTCTCACAGATCACAATTTACTAAATTTTACATTTTACAATGCACATTTCTTTTTGACATAGCTGAGGGTATGAACATAATTCTGAAAAATAGTTATGTTATAGAAATAGTTATACATTAAATACACTGTAAAAAATGTAATTTTCTGGTTTATTTCCGGCTGCTGAGGTGCCAGAAAACCCCCATAAAATAACGGCCATTAAATTACAGAAATCTACCGTAAAATAACGGACATTAAATTACAGAAATCTACCGTAAAATAACGGACATTAAATTGCAGAAATTTCTTTAAATTTAAATTTCTTGTAAATTTCTGTAATTCAACCTCTGTTGTTTTTCCAGTAAATTTCTGTAATTTAACAGCCGTTATCTTACGTTACGTTTTTATTTTACGCACCCCAGCTGCCGTAAATAAACCGTAATATTACGGATTTTTTTTTTTTACAGTGTAACTATATTATTTTTGCTAAATTCAGTTTTATGTTTCATATATTAAGAGGGATAGTTCAATTTACCTCTGTATTTACCTCTGCTGTCTGTGTATTACCTGCAGTAGACAGTGCTTAGCAGTGTCCTGCATAGAGATACACTGAGCTTGTAAACAGCAGGAGTAGCAGCAAAAGGTATTTAGCAATAAATTATTTGTTGCTGACCTTCCTTGTCCACTGTAGCTCTCTGTCTTTGTCCTTGCACTGCGATCTGCTCCTGCAGTCTTCTATGGGTAACACATTGATTAAACAAGTACCTCATACAATCCTGCTTCAAAACAACTATCACAATATCATTTAAACTGTTTAATTTTACTCATATATATATATGGATACGATCAGCTTTATAGATAAAAAATGTCACATTCTTACTAGAGATAATAAAGTACAACTATTTATCATTTTGAAAATAAAGTATTGTTAATTTTAGTAGCAAAGAAAACAAATTTTGAAAAGTCCATGACTTGAGTCTAATATGAGTTTGCATAACTATGAACAGCTAAGGCTTTATTTTCCACAGTAACAAATAAAACACATTTGATTAGATACTGTATTCTTAAAAAAATATTGTCAATATACTGCTGACATGGTGGCTCAGTGTTAGTTGGCATTTCTGTGTAAAGTTTGCATGTTCTCCCCATGTGCACACATGGGTTTCCTCCAGGTGCTGCAGTTTCCCCCATAGTCTAAAAACATGTGGTGTAGTTGAATTTGGTAAACTAAATTGCCCGTAGTATATGGTTGGGGACCCCTAATAAATAAGGGTCTAAGCCAGGTGTGCCCAAACTCGGTCCTGGAAAGCCGGTGTCCTGCATAGTTTAGCGTCAACTTCCTTCAACACACCTGCCTGGACGTTTCTAGCATACCTAGAAAGAGCTTGATTAGCTGGTTCATGTGTGTTTTATTGGGGTTGGAACTAAAATATGTAGAACACTGGCCTTCCAGGACTGAGTTTGGGCATCCCTGGTCTAAGCTGAAGAAAAATAAATGAATGAATGGATGTTAATGTACTGTAATGGTCAATTGTAAAGAAAAATTAACAGATCCACCCTAGAATTTAATTATTTCCATGCATTCGATATGACACTGAAATTGTGACACTGGTAATAAAGCTAGCTTTAGTCGCTGTTAATTGCCAACCCTGGCACTAGCCAACTTGGACATTATAGGTACAACAGGAGCATTCGACAACCAATCAGAATCAAGTCAGGTTTTGGGGGGAGGGGGTAGTGATCCCTTTAATACATTTGAAGTCAACAATTAATCCCAGTCAGACAAATGCAAACTCCAGGCCCCACTTTTTACAAATTGTATTGATGTAGTCTAGTCCAGAATTATCTTTGACCCCAGATTTTGGTATACATTGTAAGGGGCAAAAAACATCCCTTCGTTCATTCATTCACTCATTTATAATGGTCAATGGTTGAATTGATTAAAAATACTAACTCTTTTGTTCTGTTATCTTGGTTATCTCAACATTTATTATACTGTAGGTGATTAATTTGTTTTGCCCCTGTCAAACATTAAGCTCATTACACCAAAACTTACTGCAATATTTTTTTTCCTAAAGGGATAATAAATTTTTATGATGTTAATATAAAACACAGACAACATCTGCTGCATTGAAAACAAACAGCTGGCTTTAAAGGTATTTAAAAGTATCCACAAAATTATGATTTACTTATCATTTACTCATATTTAAGTAGTTCCAAACCTGTTTCCAAGTTTCTTTTGTACACTGAACTCACACAAACATTCTGAAGAATGCAGGAGACTGATAGCCACTGACATCCATAGCAGGAAAACGAATACTATGCCTAAGTCTATTGGTTTCTAAAAAATGTCAAGTCTTATTTTGTGTTTCAAATAAGAGAAAAAAAATGTGAATAAATGACTGTTTTTT
>CAIGQZ010001336.1:35536860-35556444 GCA_903798205.1 Danio tinwini
AAAAAAGAAGAGAAAAATCAAAGGCCTTTATTTCGATTGGAATCTCTGGTTATGGTATGGTAGTAACCACAAATTAACATTGGTTTTGCTACACTAATCATTGGTTTTGCTACACTAATCAAATGGTTAATTTTCGTAATACTGAATATTAATGTCGGTATTGATTAATAAGGTAAAAAATATATATTAGTAATATAAATGGCCAAAAGTAGCCTATTGTATAAGTAATTTGCACTGTAGCCTAAAATAAAAACAGTGATTATTAGTTCACACAAAACCAGGCGTCTCTATTCTACGTCGGTTCGGCTTTTAGGAGAGAGTTCAATGAGTCGAAAGCTTTGAAAGATTCGGACTGGGTTTGTAAACGTGTTCAGTCGATTCGTTAAAAGGATTCGCTGAGACCTTAAAGCTAGTTCGAGTTTTTGGAACGTGTAGACACCATCAGCGCGTAGGATGTCCCCAAAAAATGTGTTTAAAATGTCCTCTGGGTAGTAAGCTTGCTAGAATTTGAGACACGAATGTGCTAAGGACCATTATTGTACACCTCCCACTTATAACAGGCAAGTAGCCTACAGGGCGAGGGAAAGGGAGTTAGAGGAGGGGAGGGTGATTCCCAAATAAACCAACACGCAGCTTCACTCTCGCTGCTTTGAGGAGGTAACAAAGTATCCTCGTAAATTGTATCAAAAAAAAGGATGGACGGTAACGGCGAAGGGCAAGAAAAATGTGGTCGATAACATTTTAACCCTTGGGTTTTGACGACTGATGTGGACAGGTAATGTAAAAGTAAACTGTTGAAAAAAAAAAGGATTTATGTTTTATGCGTTATACCGGACGGTTGTTTTACGCTATTTTGCAGCTACTGTTCAATCTTCGCGACGAGCGAACTCGGTGTCGTAAACATCGCATGTTCGATTTTATGAATGTTCTTAAAGGAGTAGCAAACGCTGTATGCTTGTGAATGAGTTTAGCTCGTCGGGACTGTGTTTGTGTGTGGCTGGCTAGCTGAATGAGCGCTTTGCTTTAGGCCCCTTAGCGCATATAATCCCTCATATTTTCCATTATACATACTTCTGTCAGATTTTATAAACCTTGTTCGCGTTCGAGACTTGGGTTTGTGTGGTGTGACTTGTCGTAATTTATCGGTTAGGCTATGTTGTGTTTATCTTGCGAGCAGTCTGCTGGTTTCTGTGTGAAGTAAAGGGGAGGGTAAACCGTTAGCCTGTCTGCGCTCTCAGTCTGAGAAATGCAAACATGAAGTTATCGGGACATTACCTTAACCACAGCCTTGTGTGCATACTAATAGACAGATAAAACATTATCGCACTGTTCTAGTCTGTTGCTGTTGGTGAAAGTCAGTCGGGCTTTGAAGAACGGAATAGATAGATGCAACGGACGACCGCCATGTGGATGTCAATTTTAAAACCGCCACGTTACATTAAACTAATAGGCCGATTTATAGATGTACACTGGCTACATACAAGTGAAAGAAACCGGCAATTAAGTGACACTTGAAACAGTTTAGATGTCACGGTTTTGGCTAGGTATCAGACCAGGTGAATACTTGCAAATTAATTTGTTCTGCCATGTTAAAGGGATAATTTATCTCCACATTTGTTGTACTTTCTCTCAGGTCATGTGAGTCTTCTTTTTATCTGTCGAACAATATAAAATATTTTAAGCTAAACTGGTCCTGGTGAATCATACAAAGCAAGTCAATGTTTATCAGCATCTTGTGAGTTCAAAGACAAACAAACATGCAGTCAAAACAAAATGAATTCACATGGCATAGTATGAAGCAAAACTATTGGTATGTTCAAGAAACTGAAGACTACACTATTTCTTTTTAACGCATGTCTGAAACACAAGCATCCTGTTGTGTTTACTCACTGTAAAGGAACAGTCAGCATATATGAAAATTTGAGCCCAAATGTGCTTCATTATGTGACCAGAAGCTCTCAGAGTCAGTAGCTTACTGTTTGCCAGTGCTGTGGTTAAAAGTCATTCTGTAAGTAACGTTCAATTCCTTGCACAGGCTGGATGTTATGCTTCATAAGACTTTTGTAGTCAGTAACTACAGGTAATAAGTTAGTTTATCCTGTGTATGGTGTTTTTTTTTGTTTTTATTTTGACTGTCAAAGTGCTGCTTGCGACTCACTCGCAGTTTGTAAATCATTAAGGATTACTGCTTCAGCTAAAAATCTTCATTGATGTTCGACTGAAGAAAAAGTCTAAGTTGATAAATGAATGAGTGCAAAATGCAGTGACTCTGTCTTGTCAGATTTTAGTTGAATATGTTCATGGTTAAATGTGATAATTTGACTGTCGTTATTCTGCAGGGACATCTTGGGGAACAATTATCTGAATTCTTGAAATATATTTATTTGCATGCTTTGTGGACTTGCGTTTTGGTATCATACAGGTAAACATGATCTTTGCATATGTACAGTGCTCAGCATATATAAGTACACTCCTCACAAATCTATCTTTTAAATTTATATTTTTAATAGGTAGCTATTAGGGCTGTGCAAAAATATTGATACATCTAGCTATCGCAATTATTTCTTTTACGATAGTGTATCAATAGTCCAACCTCAAGAATCGATTCAAGTTGTGCCAAACGACCTCCGCTCCTGTAGATGTCGCTAACTCACGGTCAACAGTAGTACGGTATCAGAAGTAAGCAAGAGTGGGCATGGCGGAAAAAATAAAGGTGCCTGCAGCTTTTAGAGCTGACGTGTGACTGCACTTTGGTTTTAACGCTATACCAGGGAGTACTAAATTAGACCAAAAAAAAAGCCATTTGTAAGCTTTGCAATATATATAGTTCTCTGTTCAATCACACTGTGCAATTCTAATGAATTGGAAAGAATGGAAAATAAATTGGAATTGGAAATTTAATTTGTTTGCCGACTTTATCAAGTTGTCAATATAATGTGACACACATACTAATACAAACTATTGCAATATATCACAATATTTATTGCATTGCAATATATTGTGATATATTGTATTGTGACCCATGTATCGTGATATGTATCATATCGTGAGGCCCTTGCCAATACACAGCTCTAGTAGCTTCACAATATTATATTTGTGCATATACATTAGATTAGTCAGTACTGAAGCCAAATCTGGAGCTTATCTTACAAAATAACTTGCAATAAATGATATAAAAACTAGTACACCCAAATTTATGTTATAAAATATATTAAATACAAATTTAAAAAAGAAGAAAAATCAAGAGATCATAAAAAATGGAAAAAAATAGTAGAAATGTTGTAGGTTGTAATTTATTTTGCAATATTTAGCTTGAATTTAATTGTATTATCTTTCAATTTCTAAATATGTTTGGTGACTAGAATATTATTTTAATAAATATGTCTGTTTAATAAATCTGTTTTGTTTTCAATGCACCAAAATAAATTGCCTACATTCACTGAGAAATTGATGAAAAAATGTATTTTCAAAATAGGTTTTACTCATTTATGTTAAGTACTGTACATGCTTTGTTCACACGACAGCTAACATTTTTTGGTTGCTGCATATTCCCCCCCCCCCCTCCAAATTTACAAGTACTTTACAAGTATAAAATTACATATTATATTTGTGCGTATTTGACATGTTTGACATTTCTTTGAATGGCAAGTTTTCGAAGAATCATGTGAGCAGAGTAATTGTTAAAAATTCAGCTTTGAAGTCACAGGAATAAATGACATTTTAAAATATATTCAAATAGAAAACGACTATTTTAAATGGTGAAAAAGGTACTTTGGATTGCTTGCTGAGCAGAAGATACTTAAAATCGGATAATTTTGACCAGTAGTGTATATTAACCTCTAATTAAATAGGTTAATAACTAAATGCAATCTAGCCTTGTGGTAGGAAAATTATCTTATTATAAAATTCTAAAGTGATCCTTTTGAGCTTTGATAATGAAACATCATTTGCTTCCATACACTAGATTGACTGCAATGAGCCAGTTTATACTTCATGTTGAGAAAAACTAGGTGTGGGGTATAAAGACTTAAAATTATATCATGATGTATCAAGGATATTTGCGATTATGATATTTATTTTAATGAATATTTATATATGAAATGGGAAAAAAAAACATTTTATTGGTAATTGCAGCTGACAGGCAGCAGCAGGATGATCGGACGGTATTATAGCATATGACAATAAATGAAACATGCAAAAAAATAGGTGATTTAATTGCGGGTTTAAAACGCTCCTGTATCCCTGTATCTGTGGTTACACTCAGTAAACAGCGGTGAGTTCAGTCAACTGATGACCTTCATGGCCAATCACAGTCATTTCTGTTAAGCATGTGAGCACAATGGCAAATCAGTGGTGTTTAAGAACGTGCTCAACAGCGCTCAAATGTTAGCAGGAAATAGACATTTTTTTTTTTATTTTAGTCTCGATTGATACCGAATTCCAGTATCATAACAACCCTAGTGAATATAGGCAAAAGAGCCAGTTGCTGCATTTTAGAGTTTTGAATTGCTTCACAAAATTATTAATTGTTTTGATGTAAAATGGCCTTTGCTAGGGTCACCTGGTGGTCAAAACCGTGTAAATCCTACAAAAAAAACGCCTTATTAGCAAAGTCTTTTTACTTTAGTTACTTTACAACCAAATGTAGAGGCACATCTTTTACAGACTGCAAAATAAAAATGCAGACTAAAAATGCATAGGCGTTATTGTTGGCAGTATGATTTGACACATGATCCCTAGGGAACGCTTTGTGCTTCCAATATTTGTAAAAAGCACTGGTTGGAAGTGTGTTTTTGTTACTATTTACAACACCAGTTAAGAGGGAACCATAAGCAGTCAAGCATCAAAAAGTAAGAGTTTACGGCTCACTATTTTGCAAGTCATCAAAAGTCATATGATGATATAAGTGAGTAGAATGTTATTTACTGAAAATACTCCCACTGCTGTCATATGTGAAACTGTACACAAACACAAATGATACCTGAGCTGTTCGTCGAGCAAAGCTATCATGGTTTCAGGAGACAAAGAGATGTTGTGAGTCTCAGGAACTACTTTTATGTCTCATTTGACAGCAGCTGGTCACAATTTACTTTCATTGTATAGGAAAAGAAGCAGTGTGTGAATTCAGCCAAGCAAAAAAAAGTAATTAAGTTTGTTTTAGAAAAAAATGAGAAAATGATGACAGAATTTCAGTTATTTACTATGAGAATGAATAGACCTCTGTTTAATATGAATTCACAAATGTGCATGTGTTTGGTCAATGAGTTGTGTGGTTTCATTTACTGCACTTACTCAAGCACACGTGATGCTTGTGGGTTTTATTAGCATCTGCAGTCTCATGAGGACATGAACCTAATTTTTAAATTTTTTTTACTTTACAAACATTAAATACTAAGACAGAATTATGGCAGAGATAAATAGCTATTGTACTGTAGAGTATACTTATTTGTACCTACAACCCTAGAGTAAACCCCAGAGATGGTTGTGCGTGAAAATCCCAGTAGACCAGCCCGTCTGGCACCAACAACCATGCCACGTTCAAAGTCACTTAAATCACCTTTCTTCCCCATTCTGATGCTCGGTTTGAACTGCAGCTGATCGTCTCTTGACCATGTCTACATGCCTAAATGCATTGAGTTGCTGCCATGCGATTGGCTAAATAGATATTTGCGAGCAGTTGGACAGAAAAAAATATAACTATAAAAAAAAATAACTTCTTCAGTCGTCAAATAAAACCTTTTCAGGGCCATTATTGTTGATATGTAGTGTTTATATATTTTTTAAACAAAATATGAAATTGTTAAATTATTTTGTTGCATTCCTTGTTTTAGTTATTAATTATTTAAAACTAGGAATTCTGTATTAGTGTTATTTTTATCATCTAGAAAGTATTCATAGTCTGTTATAATATGTCTTGTTTGTAATATGACATGCAGCTCAGATCAAATTGACAGCTTTATTATTATTATTATTATTATTATTATTATTATTACTACAACTACTACTACTTTTGGTTTAATGTTTAGGTTACCCAAAGTATGATCTTTCCTTCTAAATTGTTCGCTTTATTGTTTACGTTCATTTCACATCCATTCTTTTTAATTTTCATATCTTTTTAATTTGATCACTTCAGTGTTTTTGTTTTCACAATTTGCAGTAGGAGCATGTTTAATTTATCATGTGCTATCCTGTTATGTAATAAAATATGTAGTGAGGCAATAAATAACGTGGTAATCAGATTTATGCAGATAGTTAGATGCTAGATATTGGACAGAGTAATTTTACTGTTGTCGTGGCTGTTTTTAACGGTGAGTCAGTTTATGTAAAACACTTATTTAGTCTGTTTTGTTGTTTTTTCCTTTGCTTTTTAATGTTATAGAAATATTTTTTCTAGTTATTTGGGAAGTAGAAAATGTTTATTTAGACTTGAGTGTGTTGTGCTTTCCATGTCAGCACATAAATGTTTTGTTCACATCTCTTGTTACATAGTAACTGCCTTTTAGAATGAATATATTAGGCTAGAGGTTTTCAACATTTTAGGACACATGCTCCCCTGCGTTTTTCCAATTGCCCCCCATCCCTATCCAAACCCCAGTAGGGTCTTCAAAGTAAATAAAAGATCCAGAAGGGCATCCTGCTGATTTGATTCAGAATGGCACTTTTTGTCAGGCAGTTCACCGATTTTACTTTCATTTACCGTTATTAATTTTAAAAAGCACCTGCTCCATTTATTTGTATATATTTTACTCTAACACATTAACTCTACAGGTGCCTGATAGTTAGCTGTGCTACTAATGTTTATCAGATTCACTCTAATGAACACATAAAAATCATCATAATTTACTTGTGCACGCCTCAAATTCTCTTTCCCCCCTGGTGGGGCGTTGAAAACCCCTGCACTAGGCTGCTACTTAAATAAATGTTAATGGCGTGACCAAATACTTTGTATAATTTTATTTTTAAATATGCATAATAAATAAATATAATAAACTTTAATATTTTTTTTTGTTTTTAGCAAAAACTGAACTTAATATAGTGAAATATTGCAGCTTAAAACTGGTTACTACTTTAACATATTTTTAAATGTAAATTTATATCTTCCTGACACCAAACCTTTAAACATAGTCAAATTAAAATTTACAAAATTTATTTTATATACAATGAAAACATGTTAATTCCACGTAAAGGGTAATGTTTCAAATAACATTTGTAATAATAACATGTCAAAATATGTGCAAAATTATGTTTTATCATTCAGTATAACATATATTTAATAAAAAGTGAAACAGTATTTTAATTCTCACTAGTACTTTTTAAAAGTATGTCAAAGATTGATCAGGATCATACTACATGTTATAATATTGTAAACATAGAAACAAATGGTAACAGAATAGAAATCGCATACTGCCATACTGTATAGTATGCTAGAAACAGAAGGCGAGCTGAGTAACATGTCAGAATTTATAGAATTTGAAAAACAGTGTGTGAGAAGTACCCTTATGACCCACCACTTCCGGCAAGATTCTGAAGTGCGCATCCAGTGGACGCTACGTTATACCATGATGCACAATATTCTACGTGAATGGGAGTGAAGCGATGCAACTGACGCGGGTAGGTCACGTGACAATGACAAAATGGCGGATGTAGTACATCCGAGTTCCATTCATACTACTCGCATTCATACTGTATAGATCATACATTTAAATTCAAATGCAGTACCTACTGAGTAGTAGGTGATTTCAAATGCAGCCCTAGTGAAAAAGTTTTTGAATGAATTAAAAGTTTGATAATTGATACTTTAATAGTCTTGTCATCAAATGATTCTTTTCGATATAGCTGACAAGAATTTCTTATATTTAAAGTTATGTTATATTCTACTTAATGTCATGTTGTCAATGATGATGATTAAACAAAAATATGATCTACATTGTTTTTGCTCATAAAAAAGGAATAGGAAGCATTTGCATTTATGTATAAAATTAAAACTCTTTATTACCTTGTTTTTTTATTGTTTTGATTCTTGAAAACCCTTTTTGTCTTTGACCCATATTTGTGTCAACTTTATTTCTCGTCTGGTAAACTGACTGTTTGTTTATTGCTGTTTGAGGAATCAGATTCCTGTTTTGGAATTGATGGACTTGATTCCAAAAATTCATTCCTCACTGTTGCAATTTTTATGACGACAAACATCATTTGTCTATGTCTATATAATGTGTGCACTAGGTACAAAACTTAAGTGTAGGAAACTTGTCTGAGGCATCAGTATTTGTGTGTTGTTTGCTATTAAACATGCAGGATCACAATGACCCAGTGAAAGCAAACACCATTAACTTAAATGAAAGTTCACAAACTGTAATACCCTTTCACATAGTCTATGGGCTTTATATGGAAATTTCAATATGACTTATATGTACTGTAGCTGTTAGAAATTACTATGGTGTTGGGTCCACAGTTAGTTTGGTTCCGTTTGCTGAGGGGTCATTGCTGGTGCCACAGCACCAGCAATGTAAAAGAACAATAGATTCAGTTTATACTTAATAATAGCAATAATTAAACTTAAGTTTATTAACTTAATAATGTTTCTATTTAGTGCAGTCAGCTGATCAGGGTAAACTAAACTAAATCGCTCTGGTCTAAAGAGATTCTGAACTTGGACTTGATGAAAAATCTCAAAATGACAGCGACCACTTTGTTTACAAGTTTGTGAAAGTTAATGTAGTTGTTGTCATGTGTTGTGCATTTGATGGGATGGACTGTACCTCGCGTTTATTTCATGCAAATTACAAAACCAGAGAACATTTGTTTTCAAGTGTAGTTGGTTCATTTAAAAGTACAGATTTCAAGCTTTATGTGAATTTATTTTTTCATGTCTGTGAAGCAAGTATTTGCTGAGATTTCAGTATGTTTGCTGACCCCCCCACAGTTTGCATAACAACTTTTCACCATTCAAATGTATATGAGTGACGTGTCTTGTGTATTTTTTGTAATCTTTTGCTGCTGTTTGATTCGCTGTCCCTTTAAGAAATCGTACATAAATCAGCTTTCACTTTCAAAATGTACTTTTTACGAATATTTTACGAATTTCTATACACAAGACTGTATTTGATGGCAGAAAAGAGCAACTTGTGCATTCTCTGGGATGAGATGAGTGGAGTTTATTTGATGGGTCACTACTACGACTAAAGAGAATTACTAAAGTTACAATGGCTGAGGAGGTGATGACGAGTGAATTTTCTTTTTGTGTTGTGTTTAAGCAGTCCTACTGCATGTATTTATTAGCATGATAAAATACAGAGAAACATATTTTTTGAGTAGTGACCAACTGTGCTCACCACTGATGTTAATGCACATCTTATCTGCTTTCTCACCATGTGGAGATGCATGTAATATTGAGGCTACTGATGGGAAGGCTGTACCTCGGTTCGCTATGAGAGTATCACCGTTCCTACCATAGGGCACATGTTATGTTTTTTTTGCTCCTAGTATGCATTAAAAAAGGTCATATTTTGGTTTTGGGGTCTCAACAACAGTCTGATATGCATGCAAGGTCAAAAAACACTTTCATTGCCTTATAATATGCATTTATTTTTACCTAATTATCCCAAAGACTCCCATATTCATTTGTTCCTAAACCCCTCCTTAATGCTAATCTGCACTGATTGGTCTGATGACCCAGACTATTGCGATTGGTCGACTGTGTTAAGCATGAGGCAGAGAGAACTGCCCACTACGGCTTATCAACATTGTTGAAGTATTCAGAGTGCAGAGTGTATGTGTGAGCAAAGCAATGCAGTTTAACACCAGCGTAGTGCTCTATGACACACATTCAGTATTAATTCACACAGTGACAAAAGCTGAACTATTTTGAAACTTGACAGCTGCACGTGTGTAGGAACAGCTGACAGTGGCCATAGCAATGACAAAGCAGTGGATTGCGAGCTCACAAATGCATTTAAATCCGTAAAGAAAGCGGGCAGCGCCACATTTTCAACGTGGTTTTTTCGACGCGATATGAGAATATAAAGAGTTAACCAGATACAGTACAAGCCGTGTGGAGTGGTTTATAGTACCAAAACACAATTAAATGTATAATTTGCAAGCTAGAGAAAACAAGGAGGCAACCATTTTAATCGCACTTAAGTTACTTACACTTGTGAAATGGAGGAAGGAACTGATCCATGAACTGTGTACTGTAAAGATCCTGTCAAGCTTTGACAAAGTCCCATGCATCAATAGTCTTTTCTGATCCTTGCCAATAAATCCCCCATTGTAAGCATGTAGATTGCTGAAGCCCTCGTCAGAAAAATGACAAAAAAAATCCCCTTTTTTTTTCTCACCAAAAAAATTTATTTACGAATTAAATACATTTTTTTATTTTTCCCACAAAAAATGTGAAGGTTATTAGCCTATATAATTAGCATTAACATATCATAATTCTATAATAATAGGATATGAAAAGTGCTAGAGAAAAAAAAAACATTCCGTCAAGAACCTTACTAGCTGTCATTCAAAGATCAAGTTGAACAAGATCTATTTACAATCACATACAAGACTTTTTAAAATAATAATAATATATATAAAACCATTTCATAAAATTACAGTGAAATTAAAATCACATTTAGATTTTTTTCAAATTTATTTATTTCCTTATTATTTTGTATGTTTTATTTTAACATAAACATATTCAGAGGTATATTAATGATAGGCTAACGGGTTACATTTTATTGCTTTTATATTGCTGCTGCATCTGGTAGACTAACATTAGTGCACAGAGCGAGTTGTCACAGTATAGATATTTGTGGTACCTAATAATGAATGGCTTGTTTTTTGTGGCTGGGTCATGTAAGAGCAGCGTTGGATTCTAACGTCAGTTCCTTTCATATGTGCGTCTGGTCCGTTACAGTCTTATCCATAAGTCCTCACCATGAAAAAATACAAGGTGTGGCGCGCAGGTTCAAATGTGTGTGTGTGTCACTGTCAATGCGTGACTGAAAACCCTGAATTATCTCTCTTTTTAAAATTTTTTTTGGCTGGTGTGCTTGTGCGTCTGTTTGGTTCATTTTATAGAGCGCAACATTTCTTTTTTCTGCTGTATTTGTTTGTTTCTATGGCTAGAGGGTAGCGTCACTTGTTAGAGTGAAACATAATTTTCATTCAAACAAATTAATGTAATCTACACACTCGAGTTAATCGATAAAAACGATTGATCGGCCAACCCTAGTTCGGTTTGAATTTCGTTACACCCCTAGAAATTACACAACGACTATTTTGGTTATTTGAACCAGTTTTTTTAAAGCAAATTTTGTCGAGATTTACATCTCACCATCATGTAGTTTTAAACCCTGAGAGCTTCATTCATCTTGAGAACACAAATGAAGATATTTTGTATGAAATCAGAGAGCTCCCTCATCCTCCATAGACAGCAACGGTCCTGATTCCAGAAATGTACCAAAAAACATTATCAAAACTCTTCAGTGAAACAGTCTGAATACTGTCTAGCTTGCTGAAGTATTCTCAGTGCAAACATAAATTATCAAAATAATTGTGTCAGTATACGTAGAGCTTACGTCCACAAGCACTGCGAGTTTACTGAGGAAAAGAAATTGTTAAAGTAGTTATTTTTGTTTTATGTTTGCACAAAAGCATTGTTGTAGCTTTATAATATTTCAGTTAAACCACTAAAGGCAAATTAACTGTTTTGAGCAATGTTTTGATAATTTTCTGCACTTAAGGAATGATCTGGGATCGTTGCTGTCTATGGTTTATGAGAGAGCTCTCAGAATTCATCTAAAATATCTTAATTTGTGTTTTGAAGATGAACAAATGTCTAGTGGGTTTGGGATGACATGAAGGTGAGTAATTAATAACCTCATTTTAATTAATAATTGCTTAGTTTGAACTGAAAAAGCGGCATGGTGGCTCAGTGGTTAGCACTGTCACCTCCCAGCAAAAAGATCACAAAAAGATCACACATTTGAGGCCCCGTTTACACTAATACTTTTTAGTTTTAAAATGCACACGCATAAGTTTTGCTACGGTTACGCCATCCGTCCACACTACGCCGGAGTTTTTGAGCCCCGAAAACGGAGCGTTTTGGAAACGCTGGACAGGCCTTTTTTTATTTTAAAACGCTGCTGCTCCGTCTCAGTGTAGATGCGGGAAAACGGAGACATCTGAAAACGGAGGCGGGGCTGCAGACATTCGCCTATCTGATTGGGGCTTTCCTCAATATTAAGTAGCCTTCACACAGTTCAGTGACAGTCCTGCATCCTCTCCTTGTAAGTTCAGACTTCGCAAGTTTGATATGGAAAACAAGCTCCCGAGTGTGTACATGGTACTTTAAAAAGTCATTTACATCACCCTGGCTATGCTGTTTCACTTTCTTAACAATAAAATGAAAACATGACATTAGGAACTGCCTATTTTTATTTTAATATTAGCAATTTAACAGACATCAAAAAATGTTGAGGCGTCGTGTAGCTGCATAATATAAGCGTCATCTTCATGCATATTTATAACAAAACGGAGCCTATACTGCCTCCTTTCATTTTCATTGAAAATACGAAACACCCTCTCTTTCATTGAATATCAGTTTTAATAAATATTAAAGGCCATTATAAAAGTATAACGCACAATAAGTTTATACAATAAAGAAAATAAAGGCAAGCAATCAGTCAGATGTGGTGTCCGCTGTTACATTAATTAGGATATTAAACTAACTTATCTGCGCTCAGCCAAAACACGTTACCTAAGAACAAGTAATAGATTCAAAAGACCAAAGACAGGGAATATGTCGTTAGATATAGACAACAAGATGAATTAAATATCACGTTTAACAAATATAGTGAGATTAGATCCAGCGGGAGATCCGTGATAAACAGTCCGATGTGCACAGCTCTCATAAGGGTATGTGCTCAACGCACGCTGCAGCGCATGCCAGAGAGTGTGTGTGTGGTCATGTGATGTGCGTCTTCACCGTTTTAGTGTAGACGGAGAGCTGTTCAGAAACGTTAGTGTGGACGCGGATCATTTTTATTCTAAAATGCCGTTTTAAAACTAAAACATACTAGTGTAAACGGGGCCTGAGTCCCGACTGGGCCAGCTGGCATTTCTGTGTTGAGTTTGCATGTTCTCCCCATGTTTGTGTGGGTTTCCTCCGGGTGCTCCGATTTCCCCCATAGTCCAAAGACAAGTGCTCTAGGTGATTTGAGTAAGCAAAGTTGGCCGTAGTGTTTGAGTACACTACCTGACAAAAGTCTTGTCGTCGGTCCCAGTTGTAAAGGCAACAAATAATAACTTGACTTCTAGTTGATCATTTGGAAAAGTGGCAAGGTAGATTTTTCAGATGAATCATCTGTTGAACTGCATCCCAATCACCACAAATACTGCAGAAGATCTATTGGAACCCACATGGAGCCAAGATTCTCAAAAAAATCTGTCAAGTTTGGTGAAGGAAAAGTCATAATTTGGTGTTACATTCAGAATGGAGGCGTGCAAGAGTTCTGCAGTGGATTGCCACATCAACAGCCTGAGTTAACAAGACTTTTATGCTGCCCATTACATTACAAATCACAGGAAAGGGCAAATTCTTCAGCAGGATGGGTCTCTTTCTTATACTTCAGCCTCCACGTCAAAGTTCCTAAAAGCAAAGAAGGTCAAGATGCTCCAGGATTGGCCAGCCCAATCACCAGATATGAACATTATTGAGCATGTCTGGGTAAGATGGAGGAGGAGGCATTAAAGATTAATCCAAAGAATCTTGATGAACTCTGGGAAGGCATCTGCTAAATGATATGCTGGAGTAGTCGGCGGTTCATTCTGCTGTGGTGACTTCAATAAGGGATTAAGCCTAAAGAAAATGAATGAATGAATAAATGAACTAAAAAAGAAAGAGTTGTTTTCCCTTGATGGAATCCATCCCAACCTTTGGAATTGTCTTCTGATTTTTCAACACAGTGAAATCAATAATTTTTTTTAGAGTCAACTCCCAACCCTGGCTTTGCTTTTAGTGTTTATTAATGTGAGTCTGTCTGCTTGACTGCCTGGTGTGAACATGTGATTCACCCTCCTTTTTTTCTCTCCTGTTCTAGGTGATGTAAAAACACGGTACCATGTGAATGGTTGAGGAACATGAAGCCTGCACACAAACTACTGTTCGTCGTGTGTCCCATGCTGGTCTTGGGGTTCATCTACTACTCTTCTGGGAAGCTCCATTTGCACGTATGGGGCCAGAAGCCACGTGAGTAGTTTCTCTAGCCTCACATTGCCATCTGTCTGTTAATGTTGTGACCTCTTTGTACGTGGACGCTTTTTGCTCTGTCAATATGTATGTTTGCCACAGTTTGTTTGTTAGACCCTCTGCCAGTTAAATTATTAAGCTTAACTGTCTACTGTTGCCTGCTTTGCCTCACGACTGTTTAGGGAAGATCACGTCTCAAAGTGATTTATTCTTGTGTGGGTTTTCAGTATTTGCATAACTTTTTCAACGAGTTCACATTTTGTTAGGCTTTGGTCACAATATTCGAGGTCTCAATTGATTGTTGACAAGAATCTTGCAAAATGGTAATCAAGATTAACCATTAAAAAGAATGGAAGATTTTTGAATATCTACTTTTTAATTCCATATGAAGTGTATAGAGGTGTGGTCTTGATTTGAATGGCTAAATATTTGTTCAAATGTTTGCAGAGACATTGGGTCATGGACTTCAGTAGCTGGTCTGAGAGATTATTTCTTTCACTGTGGTACAACTCAAATATTTGTGGATAACTGACTGAAGTTCATCTCACTGTTTTATTTATTTAGATTGGTTAGGTACTTTAATAATTAACTTTTTAATTGGGAGATAAAGAAAACGGTTTACACTGCAATGATGTACTATAAAATAATTTTTTTCTGTGTTTTTATAAAAAGCATTTACAAATGGATGTAAAAGTTAATAAAATGTCATTTAAAAAAGAAACATCTGCACATATATGAGGCCTTTTGAAATGTATATATTTTTTTCCATAAAAAAATCTAGATTTTTTTCCCACTTTTTGTCTTTCTAATAATAATAATAATAATACATTTTATTTGTATAGCACTTTTCCTACATATATGCAACTCAAAGAGCTTCACAAACAACAACCAAACAATGCACCTATGAATCGTACCTGAGTCCACCTGAAAGTTGGTGGTCTGGGGTACGGTTCGTGTGAACTCTGGTACGATTCACTGCTGATATGAATGCAATTGTACCAAATAACGGAAGTGAACCGCCAACTGTACAACAAACTTTAGATTTCATAACGTTCATTCGTGTGTGTATGTCTATGTCTTTGTCATGTTTTCATTAGGACGGTTTACTCTGTACATTTTTTCCAATGCAAAAAATGTCTGATTTTGGTGACACTTCCTGAAAATGCTCAAGATAGCACTTTATAGTATTTTCACAGCTATTTGAAAACTACAGTAAAGTTAGACATCACTGCATATAGTGAGGTATCTGAGTACAAGACACTGAATATGTGTGTTTCACATTTTTATGCTATTTGCAATTGTAGTTTATTTTACAGCATTGTGCAAAAGAATAAATACACCCTTATTTACAACAAACATAAACTCCCTTTGGGTGGAGCTGTGCACAACTGTAAACAATATTTCAGTACATATCGGAACTGAACCTACAACATACACAGGTCTGTAAATCATTCATGAAATTGTTCAATTTAGAAGACATTTTCAGATAAAAAAAAAAAGATTTTATGAAATTAGCTTGACAGATTTCATCAACTAGTTCAACATTTTTGTATGTAATGACTTAAGCTATGAAATGAGGACCATTAGTTTTATATGGAATGACTATTCAGCATTCACAAGTTTAGTTAATTTTAACTGACATGACATAAGCAAATGATCATGTTACTGTTACAATCTTAAAGATGGTGAGTCAAGGGGAAGGAGAGTAACATTAATTTTTGAGTGAAACATCTAAGCAAACACACAATATCAATAAGTGAGGAACAAAATACCAAGACTAACTGAATGAAATAAAGTGAGTTTATTTACAAAGATAGTGATAATAATAAATGCAAAAATATGTATATAGAAAGAACAATAAATATTTACAAGAAAATATTGAAATTACGGACAACAAATGGGGACACAAAATGCTTGAACAGATAGATGGGAGAGCTGGAGAGATGAGACACGGGCGGCCTCCAAACAATAGAAATAAATAAAATAAAACAATCTATTCTAATAGCCCAACCTCTACCCTAACTATCCAAAAGAAAAGAATATAGCAGTTATTGAAAAGTAATCTAATCTACTCTGATATATATGAGAAAAAACAAAAGTACAGTGGGTGGAGCACGCCCCTTACCTAGTGTGATATTCACTTACAAAAGTGATATTCAAGCTACGTGTGCACAATGTATGTCGCGCGACATTCTTACCTGTCTCACTCTCCAACCTGCGTAACTGATGGTAAACAAAATGGAGAACAGACAAATAATAACGGACATATAACAAATTTTAGCACAACGGATTGCAATTTCACTGCACACAACAAAATTCAGGGTTTCCCGAGTAGCGTCCTGTCGCCACTTTTATGCCACGGTGGCAGCGGCTGGATTTGAGACCGTGGAAGTGACGTCAAGGTAGGGCTGGACGATATGGCAAAAATTTATATCACAATATATTTCTTAATTTCGGTCGATACGATATAATTTCGATATCGATATGGACAATATTAAAAAGACAAGAAAAAGCTGCCAAGAACGCACACAATGGATGTCTGTACCTACAAATGACTACATCTGAATCTGTAAAGTCTATAATACCTCCAGGCTCCAGGTTTTTTTTTTTTAATAAAAACAGTACAAAAAAATAAAATGAATGTTCACTTTTTATTTGTATTAAGCCTTTACAAACAAAAAATGTGAAATAAACTATCAAATAAATAAAACTCAGAATTAGCTTATCTTATATATATAGATAGATAGATAGATTGGGCATAGATACATTTTTTTTTAATTTAGATTAATCTAGAAATTAATCTAGATTAAAATGGCTCATTTGAATTCTGCTGATGGCATTCAGAATTTGTGTGCTACCCAAATAATACGTCTTTGAGAAAGGGTTTCTCAAGCCAGGTGGCGCATTAGACCAGGGGCTCATCTCCTGTTTCCAAAATGCATCACAAACTGCTTGAGGAACTGTTCTACTATGATAATTGGTGATGAAAATAAGCCATGTTCAAAAAGATGTACTTGTGTTTACTAACTGTTTATTCAGTTAAACATCAATGTTGAACTGTAGGCCTGCATAAGCTCCAAACATCGGTTTCATACGTACATACAGAAAATGCTGCTTCGCAAAGGCAAGTTCACAGAGCACTGACGGTGTCAAGCATTGAGTATGTTTACATGGGCAGCAATACTTTAATATGATATTAATATGATTAAAACAATACTCTGATTAAGAGTCTACCAAGTAAACAGCAATTTTTTTGATTACCTTAATGCGACTAAAGTTATATCTGAACTAAACAGAAATGGAATTAAGACGTGGAGTATGCAGATATTTGTTGCATTACTGACAAACTATTTGCGTCATGTAGGACTTTTTGCCATATTTTCCGACAAGATCCACATAGCCGGCTGTCAGTAAAGGACCACACACACACACACACACACACAATGCGGAAGTTTTTTTTTCTTCTCATTTGGCGTGGGTTATTAAGTTCCATAACACTCTCATCAGTCCTTACTCATTATTTGCATCTAATACCAGAGTTTGTCATGGCTCATAAATGAAATGTTCGTGAGTTAAAGTGAAACTGCTGAACTACAGTTAAAGTCAGACGGTCAGACAGTGCAGACGGTCACGGAGCTTAACTAACTGCTGTGCTGCCATAGACTGTAAAAGACTGTGCACTGCTGAGCGCTGGCAGTGTGTCTGTGATGTACATCATCATGCAGGTGACATCACGCTCTTTCTGACGGCTGAGCACTGAAAATCATTCAGTGACAATTGATACATGTATAAGATCTTATGTATATAATAAAATATATATATGCAAATTTAAATTGAAATACCAGAAATGGGTTCAAAAACCATATCACCGTTATTGAAAAAAATCTATCGCGATATATATATTGATATCGAATTATTGTCCAGCCCTACGTCAGGGGGGCACGGCAAACAGCTGGGCAGTGGTAGCCAATCAGAGTCACTGTATGGGTGGAAGCAGGAGAGAGAGAGAGAGCGCGCACAAGAGAGAGGGAGAGGGAGTGCGCGCGAGAGAGGGAGAGACTAGCGAAGAAAAATAGTAATAATAATAATAATCACGCAACACAAGAATGTAACCGTTACAAACAGCAGAGAGTTGTATGAAAGCAATGGATAAATGTCCAAAAGCATTTGCAATTTGTTGGGAGGAATGAGAAACTGCTACTCTGACGTGCACAAATGACTAGATGTTTTGAGAAATGCATTAACTGTTGTTCAAATGTAAATAGTGTTGTGAAAAATGCACCAAAGCCACTGAGAAAAACTGTAATATAGTGTAAATGTATGTAGAATTTATATAAAAAAAACTATTATCATGCAAAGGAAGTAGAAAGAGAAAACGCATGCTGTCTGGCATCAGATACATTATTTAAAAATGCAAGACGAGAACAAGTGGTGCCCTTGATGCCAGTGCATTGTACCATCTTTTTTTGTTAGTGTATCAAGGCAGTGATGATGTATTATGCCATTTGTGCAGCATCTTTAAATAGACTCACCTTCTATCTCTATAACAATTGAAATGCTTTCGGATAATCTCTTTGTGATTTAGCTTTAATCAAATCCAGTTGTAAAGTGTGTGAGTGTTGTACAAATCCTGATATTGAGTTCAGCTTTTTTATTGAGTGAATATATTCAGGGGATCAAGCGGGCATGTGGAAAAACGTTTCTTGCTGTTTTCTGGCAGGGAGGGTGATTTTAATTCCACAGAGTCAGCAGTGAGATTTAGATTGAAAGATTGAACTGAGCAAGACATTTGTGGCGCCGTGTAGGATTTAAATCAAACTTTGCTTATCAACACATACATAAAACACGTGCATATACACCTATAAATTGCTTGCATACACCTATACTATTGGATGTTTAAAACAACATATATGAAACTTGCGCATATACATATAAACTTCACGTATGCATACACCCACATACACACGCACAT
The DNA here is from genome assembly GCA_903798205.1 of Danio tinwini. Classification (NCBI taxonomy): domain Eukaryota; kingdom Metazoa; phylum Chordata; class Actinopteri; order Cypriniformes; family Danionidae; genus Danio; species Danio tinwini. The sequence goes on from CAIGQZ010001336.1 coordinate 35,556,072, forward strand.
ACATATAAACTCGATCCTCGCATAAACACCCACATTAACACACGCACATACATATAAACTCAATCCTCGCATAAACACCCACATACACACGCACTTACATATAACTTCAATACGCACATAAATACCCACATTAACACACGCACATACATATAAACACAATCCTCGCATAAACACCCACATTAACACACACACATACATATAAACTCAATCCTCGCATAAACACCCACATTAACACACACACATACATATAAACTTAATCCTCGCATAAACACCCACATTAACACACACACATAAACTCAATCCTCGCATAAATACCCACATTAACGCACGCACATACATATAAACTCAATCCTCGCATAAACACCCACATACA
>CAIGQZ010001336.1:35561648-35573520 GCA_903798205.1 Danio tinwini
TTTATGCGAGAATTGAGTTTATATGTATGTGCGTGTGTTAATGTGGGTGTTTATGCGAGGATTGAGTTTATATGTATGTGCGTGTGTAATGTGGGTATTTATGTGAGGATTGAAGTTATATGTAAGTGCGTGTGTATGTGGGTGTTTATGCGAGGATCAAGTTTATATGTATGTGGGTGTTTATGCGAGGATTGAGTTTATATGTGTGTGTTAATGTGGGTGTTTATGTGAGGATTGAGTTTATATGTATGTGCGTGTGTATGTGGGTGTTTATGCGAGGATTGTGTTTATATGTATGTGCGTGTGTATGTGGGTGTTTATGCGAGGATTGAGTTTATATGTGTGTGTTAATGTGGGTGTTTATGTGAGGATTGAGTTTATATGTATGTGCGTGTGTTAATGTGGGTGTTTTATGTATGTGTTGATAAGCAAAATTTGATTTAAATCCTACACGGCGCCTCATAGAGACAGGCTTTGCATGAAACAAGTGTGTCTTGTGAAAAGAGGTTCAGACCAATCCCGTCTGTTCTATTGAGAGGCTTCTTAATTGTGCTGAATGGATTTTTTAGGCTTATCAGACTAGCTGAAGCACTACACATTTAGAAGATGTGAAACTGTGATACCTCATTACTTCACTACAAAACTCTACTTTCTGTTGGCATGTTTTTGCATACATTTTTTAAAGGGATAGATCACCTAAAAATGAAAGTTCTATCATTAATTAGTCACCCTTGACTCAAACAAGGTTTAATGTACACTACCGGTCAAATGTTTGGGGTCAGTAGGATTTTTAAATGTTTTAAAATTATTTTCTCCTGCTCACCAAAGCTGCATTTATTTCATCAAAAAATACAGAAAAAATTGTGGAATGTTATTGCACTATAAAATAACGGTTCAAAAAGTAGTTTATCATTTAATTAATTTATTTCAATTTTCAGCTTCATTACTGCAGTTTTCAGTGACATGATCCTTCATAAGTTATTATTATTATTATTATTATTATTATTATTATTATTACTATTATTCATTCATTCACTTTCTTTTCGGCTTGGTCACTTTATTAGTCTGGGGTGGCCACCCCGGAGGAAACCCACGCAAACGCAGGGAGAACATGTAAACTCCACACAGAAATGCCAACTTACCCAGCCGAGGCTCGAACCAGCGACCTTTTTCCTGTGAGACGACAGCAGTACCTACTGCACCACTTCGTCACTATTATTATTGTTATTATTATTATTATTATTATTATTATTATTATTATTATTGGTAACAGTAATAAAAGCAATGATGACTGGAGTAATATTTTCATTTGAAACTACATATAAGAATGCAGTTATTTAAATTTTTAATAAATATGAAAAAAAAAAATTACATGGCACCTTAATGAACAGAATAATTTTCTTTAAAAAAACATGAAAAAAAAACTGACCCAAAACTTTTGACCGGTTTATTATTATATTCATTTATTAATTTTCTTTTTGGCTTAGTCCCTTTCTTAATCAGGGGTCGCCACAGCGGAATGATCCGCCAACTTATCCAAAATTTGTTTTACACAGCGGATGCCCTTCCAATGCAACCCATCACTGGGAAACATTCACACACATACACTACAGACAATTTAGCTCACCCAATTCCCCTATACCACATGTTTTTGGACTTGTGTGGGAATCCGAAACACCCGGAGGAAACCCACCCGAACACGGGGAGAACATGCAAACTCCACACAGAAATGCCAACTAACCCAGCCAGGGCTCGAACCAGCGACCTTGGTGTGAGGTGATTGTGCTACCCACTGCGCCACCGTGCTGCCCTATTATTATTATATTATTATTATATCTTTTAATTTGTTTTTTTTTCTTTATTACTTTTTTCCCTGTTGTGCACAAAATATATTTTGAAGAATGTTTGAAACCTGTAACCATTGACTTTCATAATAGGAAAAACAAATACTATGGAAGTCAATGGTTGCCTTTTTCCAACATATTTCAAAATATCTTCTTTTGTGTTGAACATATAAAAAAAAATTAGATTGTTGCGTGTTCTATGATATGTTGTAATAAATTTGAACGTCATTGTTTTTCTTATTATTTACCATGTATATGTAGACATTACATGAAACATTACGTCAAAAAATGTACTCGAAAGTTCTGGAAAAGAGGGAAAAGTCATGGAGTTTTAGCATTAAAAAATGTGTATGAACCCTGTTTTGTGTTTTAAATTCATCCACTAGAGGGAGCGAGAGCACCACAGTGCAGAGTCCGGTTTGCCAGGCCACATTATTTCTGTGAACTCTTTATTCAGTCAGACAAAGGTATTACACTTTGTTAACCTCTTTGTGTCTAAAATGTTTAAGCAACACAACACTGAACTAAGATGAAAAATCAATCTCTGTTGTCTGTTTCAACAATCACAGTTTCAACATAGACCAGTGACGTTACTAGTGACATTCTTTAGTCCTGTAGTAAAGACACAAAAGCACATCTGATGAGATCAAAGTCTAAACAGTCTTAGTTTAGTTGTCAAAGATAGGATTGATTATTTTAATGCATTTAATGAAATATAGGGGGCGACTCGGTGGCTCAGTAGTTAATCAGTCATCGATAAGGTCTATCGATTAAAGGGTTATTGACAATCAATAGATCAGCAAGTAATCGCTAGCATCCCTAAATAAATTATATTAAAGGATTTTTCACCCTAAATTCACCATACTCCCCATTAAAAGGAGAGTTCATCCAAAACTGAATATTCTGTCACCATTAACTCACCTTTTATTTGTTCCAAAATTGTTTTATAATTTTTTTTCTGATGTTGAACAATAATATCCAATAGCTTCTAGGTATTGTTTTTGGTTGTTGAAAACTTGAACAGTAAATGCTGAAATAGGATTGTGTTTATGTTTATTATTTTAGTATTTATATTGTCAGACAGCTAAAACATTTCACAAAATGTGTTAAATCAGCTGCACAAAGCGATTGGCATGCTGAAAATCCTATAAAATTGATAGATATAAAGATTTGACATTTATTGTGATAGTTATCGATATCGACTGACATGAAAAAAATTATTGTGATGATTTTTTTTTGCCGTATCGCTCAGCCCTAGCTGCATGATTGTGGTCTTGATACAAACACCCAGTCTGTCCAGTGACCTTATCAAACACTGTGAAGTTTTGTCAGAACATAGTAAAATCATCCATTATGATCTTTGCTTTAAGAAAAAAAAAAACGTTTCCCAGTTTATCTAGAATTGTGCAGCTCTAAGCAGGATACAAGTACCTGAAAGTAATGTACATCGATTAAGTTAGTGTAATTGTTTTAACAAATTAAAATGAAATGAACAATTATGTTGTCCCCCCCCAAAAAAAAACCCCTCAAGAATTGTGTTGTTTCAGCTGATTTCAAAATAGGAAGTTTGAACAAGCAGCAAAACATATTTTTTGGAGTGTAAAACAAGAAAAAACTAAGCAAAAACACAAGAATCTGTTAATTAAAGGTCAGAGTAGAATGTTTACTTTCAGCAGGAGGATGTGCCATGTCACAAAGTTCCAAGCATCTCCGACTGTCTCTTGACTTTTAAGTTGACTGTACTCAAGTGGCCTCCTGAATCACAAAATCTTAATCCTGTTGAGCACCTTTGGGATGTGCTGGAAAAGAAGATTCACATTATGTATTTGTACTAGTGCACCCGACAATGCCACAACAATTGCATGATGATTTTGGATATGCACGTAAACTGGTTAATGGAAACGCCAAGATGCACATCAATTTTGAAGATGCACTTAAAAAAAAACATATGCACATAACTGAGTAGGATAAACTTTTTACTCAATAAGATAAGATGCGCATAAACTATGATGGAAACACTTTTACCTAACAAATTCCAGTATGCGCACTAAAAAGGTGATGCGATTTTGTTATAATTTGTTCATGTGATTTAAAAATGTGTGTGAATGGACAAACCAGCAGGCTGAGCTCATTGTAAAACATCTGAAATGTTGTTTTGGTCATTGTAAAAAAAACGCCTTCACCGTTTCAGTATTAGTGTTATTATATTATTACCTCCAGAAACAAGAGCGTCTGTGCTCTGCGTCTCACACCTTCAAACGCCACCATGCGCTCATTACCTGTCGGCATATACTGTCTTCTGAGGCACAAGTCATTTATTAAATGAAGAAATGATTGACGCAGCTTCTCCTACCGCAGCAAATTCTGTTTTTACTGTGGATATTTGGTGCCAGTTAATCAGGAAGTGACTATTTTCTTCTCTTTGACTCGTTGGATGGAAACGCTGCTTTATTTGCACGTTTTATGCGATATTCCAGATTTGCGCATAAAGTTAATTCACATTTTTGGATGGAAACATCTATTGTCTGTATGGACTGAAATCTCTGAGGGATCTTTCTAACACCTTTTCACACCACCTTCGACACGCATCGACTAAACGACATAATCCCATTCCTTTCAATGGAGGGTTGGTGACTTCTGGAGACAAGAATGATAGTGATCGTAGGAGACAAGATGAAGGAATAAAAACTGTCAGGAGATGCTCTACTTTATGCACGTGTGCAGGAGTGATGTCAGTAAAATGCACGTGATTCATCTGCTTTAGTGGGCTGACTGCTACTTGGGCATGGGTCGGTATAAGATTCTGATGGTATGAAAACCTTGGATAAAAATATCATGGTTTCACGGTTTTACGGTATTGTGATTACACCTCTTACATATGTCCTTTTTTTAATTGTCTGGGTAAAAAAACAAACCATTTTCCCATTTGAAGTTGAACACAATATATTTTATTTTGAGAAACTTAAAATATTTTGTAACAGTCAACATGTCAAGATGGTTAATTCAAATAAATCATTGACTTCTGCTGTCTTCATTAGTTTTAAAAACACAGATTTCTTTACAACTTGAAAAGGCATATTTGGAGATCTTTTCTGTTGGAGATACTGTTGTCCTAAAAAACTTAAAACAAAACATTTTTAAAAAACAACAACTTACATATACCGTAGGAATGGAATAGCAGAAGATTTTGGCGGTTTTAAAACCTTGACTTTTCTAATATACCTTTCATTATTGACATTATGGGATGTTAACTGGTTTTACGGTTTACTACAGCTTGGAAAAGTCAAGGTTTTAAAACTGAGAGTTTTTTGCTAGGGTTGCACGATATTGGAAAAATCTGACATTGCTATATTTTAATTTGTTGCGATATACAGTTGAAGTCAGAATTATTAGCCCCCCTTAGAATTTTTTTTTTTTAATGTTTCCCAAATGATGTTTAACAGAGCAAAGAAACTTTCACAGTATGTCTGATAATATTTTTTTCTTCTGGAAAAATCTTTTTTGTTTTATTTTGGCTTTAAATAAAAAAAACAAACATTTTAAGGTCAAAATTATTAGCCGCATTAAGCTATATATATTTTTTTCGATAGTCTTGAAAAATATCTAGTCTAATATTATTTACTGTCATCATGACAAAGATAAAATAAATCAGTTATTAGAAATGAGTTATTAAAACCATTATGTTTAGAAATGTGTTTAAAAATTTTTTTCTCTCCGTGAAACAGAAATTGGGGGGGTAAAAAAAGCAGGGGGGCTAATAATTCTGACTTCAACTGTATATTGCGAAAGAATACAGATGGCTTGAATAGCATCTATTTGTGGAAAAAAAAACATTAATTTAGATAGTTTTGGTTGAAGGGGGGTGAATGATGTAAATAAAACAATTTAATTGCAAAAATAATTACAATGAACCCTTTTCACAAGACTGTTGTAAGTCTTTTCATAAGACTGTTTAGCGGTCATCATAATCTTAAATCCTTGAAAGTTTTTAATATTTTAGTTTGAAAAAAAAAACAGCAACGTATGTTATGTAACATTTATATGCATTTATGAATGTATGATGTCATCTTTTTGATCACAGATTTAATGGTAGGATTATAGGAATCTTTTAAGATTTCCAAGATTTGTCTGAAACAATCAAATCATGGATGAAATTGCACAGGGAGAGCTGGGCTTAAAAGAGACAACATCATTCTCATATGCATCTATGCAACCAGTAGCGGGTTTGCCCACAGACAATCAAACTGGTGACAATCAGCGATTTTTAAAAATGCTAGCAGTGGGATTGTGGTTTAGCAATTAAGACAGTTATGAAGGTAAAAGTGGGTCAAACACTGTATTAGCAGCTTTTAGTGTCTAATGAAGTTTGTTGCACATTACAAAGTTTTTACAAGTTGAAATGAATAAATAAGATCTCAAATTGTGTCAGCAATGTTCACACACCGCCTCTTGAAATGATACATTCAGTATACATTCAATGCATTTTTAACATCTAAAATGTAAGAACTGGAGCTAGTGGAAAAGCAGCTTCAGTACACACACACACACACACACACACACACACACACACACACACACACACACACCATCACAGCAGGATGTTTATCATGTCCAACGTTAACACTAAAGTACTTTAGCACGCTCTTGGAAAACCGGTCAGTCCTGGTGCAGACAAGTCAGAACGGTCCCCGTGTTCCTGATCTGCAAAGGGGCCCAAAATGTGTAAATAGTGCATTTATGATGGATGTTCTACTTGATAAGAGAGAAGAAAGTGTTTTCACTCCCTGTGGAAAAAAGAGTCTGCGCTGTGGACCCGCGATGAGGCAAATAACTATTTGGTTGCTGCAATTATTTTGAAGTTTTATTGATTGATGGTTTCTTATTGGCTCTCAGAAACGCAGCTGAGGAAATGGATTTGGCAGCTTTCATCCTTCGTTCCCCCCTCCCCCCATGTGCAGTCTCATGGATTATTTAGCATTCAGCAAGTTATTCTCAGTTTGTTCAATTCGTGTTTGCTTTCGGTATCTTGAACCTCTGTGGAAAAAAAAAGTTAGATTAATTATAAACGACGCATTTCGACAGCTGCGCCCAGTTTATTTTGGAAAATTTTGTGAACCTGGGATGGGTTTCTTTTGAACCTTCCCAGTGTTATGAAAGCCACTTTAGGACATGTTGTAAAGACAAATCACAATAAATTTGGCTCTGAAAAGGGTACGAGGGAAGGAAACGCAACCCTATTTTGATGATAAATGACAAAGAGAAGGCAAGAACCCAATGCTCTGTTGATTTGATTGCCATAGAGTTACCCAAACACATAATTACCAAATGGTACAATGTGAAAACATTTGTAAATTTAAAAAATGTGATTTTTGCCTGGATGCTCCTTATAAAGCCTCTCTAGCTGTAAATACATTTTGCTTTATTTTGAAAGCTGTGTGCCAGGAGGTCTCAAAGTTCAGTGAGTTTGACTTCATCTTCGTAAAGTCTGTTCAGCCTAAAGACTTGTTGTATTTTACAGATGCTCCTCAGGTATCATGTGTATTTGATTTCATAGAAAGTCTGCAGGGAGGAAAGAGAGAAAGTGCCCAGAACCAGGTTCTTTTCTGAAGTATTACACCATGTCTGCACTGGACATAAGCTTCAACATGGTATAAATCAGTGAATTTGTGTATAATAAGGTTTAATTTCGTATAAAGTCGTTCAAACAAAAGTTGTCAAAGGCTTCATTTTGAGGTGTGATGCTTGAAATAAAATAGCATCTCAACTGAGAAAAACTCATTTGATTTTGTATAGTAATGTTTGTGGTTTGCGATTTGTTGTTTATATGTGAGTGACAGGTTTTTGACTTATCTTCTCGCTAGTAAACGCATCATTAGATCAGGAGTGCGTTTCCCAAACAACGACATAACTCGTGGCTGAACAATCATAATATGATGCATTGTTTGGGAAAAAAACAATTTAGTGACAAGTATTTCCCAAAACTCGTTGTTGCTTTGTCACAAATTATCATTTGAACCACGTTAGTTATAACGTAAAATGTCCATAATGACGCTGTAAACGGGGTGGAGTAACAACTTCTTAAAAAAAAAAAAACATAATGCTTTGCGCAAATTATATTTTTTTACACACACATGCACTTAAAATGAAGATCACTAAAACTGAACTGTAAAAAAGCTAATTACACCTAAGAGACATGACTTTTAATGTTTTTTTTTTATAATTCTAAGTAAACTTTTTGGAATGTTCGAAAGGAATAGGGCATAGGGGGGATAACTAGGAATAGAAGACAACCAGGAACTATGCTTCTAACTACAGCTTTAGAGGTGTAGTTGCAAGCGTACAAGTTTGTGATGCAGTTTGCCAATGTTCGTTGGAATGATGGATTTGGGGAAACGGCAAATCCACGAACTATGTTTTTAACGACGGATCTTAGTTGGCTAACGATGGTTTTCGGAAACACACCACAGAGCGAGGAAAGCTATTTTGACTAAAGATTCATGGGCACATTTATTGTTTGCCTTAAAAATATATGCGTAAATAATTTATTTATAAATACTGGAATGCTGCAGTATAAATAGTCAGTTTTTATTTCAGACTTTCACAAGACATATCACCCAGCCCTATACAGAATTATGCTCTTTTTGTGTTTGTCTGAAATAAAATAGTTTCATTTATCCATTTGTTAAGTCATGACATGTCGGTGACGTATGGGATTCTGTTTCCGGGTCCAAACCGCTATTCATTTGAATAGAGAAAATTTTCTTCCTTCCTTCCTTCCTTCCTTCCTTCCTTCCTTCCTTCCTTCCTTCCCTCCCTCCCTCCCTCCCTCCCATCATAAGTGAATTTTATAAAAAATCATGGTGTACACAACAGTCTCTGGACATCACAGACACAAATATTTGAACAATTTCTAATATTAATAATAATACTTAAATATATATTTTGCGATTTGTGATTCTCGAAAGTATTACATTGCTTTGTTAACGTTTAATGTTAACATATGTTGAATCACCACATCCAGGTCCAAACACTATATAGATTTGTAAGCCACATCACGTGACCTCACACTTAACAAGCAGATAAAATATATAAATTGTTAGATTAGCAATTGACGTCGCAAATATAATTAAATATTTTGTAATACAGTGTTGTCAAACTTATCTTGTGATTTTTATTTATTTATTCATTTTTCTGCTTCCAGACCTTCAAATTTATTGTATACTAAAAGCTATGATGTTGTTAATCGTATTTTTAGGTATGTACAGGGCTTAATTTGTGCTGGAACACGCCGGATCCAGCGCCTCTGAAATCTAATCATTTTTACTTCATTTTACTGATTCCCCACTTCAACTGCCCTTGTCCGCTGTTCACTTTCACTTTCTTCCGCGACTCCCTATTTCCAACCCTCTTCACTTTTGACCGCGACACCTCCAACCCCCCTCCCCCCTGCTCTCCACTTTCGTGCGTGACACCTCGCCATCCTTGGGTAACATGCTGGATCCGTTACCCCGACATGTTCCGGCACCTCGCAATTCACAAATTAAGCACTGGGTGTATATATATATATATATATATATGTGTGTGTGTGTGTGTGTGTGTGTGTGTGTGTGTGTGTGTGTGTGTTTTAACGAAAGTATAGCATCAAACGTACAGATGATTGATCTATGCTTGTAAAGTGTGCAATAAGTGCTGCTTTGACAATAGAGATATACTATTAAATGTTCCAGAAGTATTGTAATTACCGACAATGGTTAGTCTTACAAAGTGTTTCCTGTATTGGAAAAAAGGGTGTCTGTAGTGCAATAAAAACTTGGCACAGTATGCTAATGTGTGTTTTTGGTGTGTGCTCGTTTAACCCATTTACCTTCATTACCAAATGCAGTGTGACTGTGCATAATTTAGCAGGTCCGCTAACTATAACTCCTTTTGTTTCACAGATAAAGATGTGGAGTCCACAGTAAATGTCAGTAAAGTCACTAGTGTTACTGTCAGATCCACAGTGACAAAAGGTAGAAACTCTCCACCGTTCCTTTTGTTATGGCGATTATTGGGAAATGGTGAAATAATCCATGGGCTCGCCGGTGGGCACTAACACATTTAACACCCGATCTGGGATTTTTTTATTTAATTTTTTTTACATAATCAGAATTTTCCTGTACAGGCACCAGTGCTATCAGCTGGGAATAACGGTGATGGGTGCCCTGCAATTTCTTTAACCTTATGCAGTTCCTGGAACTAATGCAAACTTTCTAGCTACTGCTGTTTTGAAATAGGTTGGGAATTGAGGGTTTGGCCTGAGGGGTCATTCAGCATTTCCAGAAGATTGTGTCCAGAAGGACAAAAGCAGCGGGCCTAACTTGATGGTCTTGTGTTTCAGAGCCGGTGGCGGAGGGCGCAGTCTCCGTGGGACGAATAGTAGGCTCAGGTACAGCCTCACTGCAAAGAGTGCACTCTGGTCAACATCAAAACCCCCAGCTGTTATTATGGGAGATCTGGTTGTTCTGGGATAATGTCCTCCTATTCATTACACATGGAAAGGCCCTTTCACATCAAAAGAATATGCATCTTGTTTTTTGTTTTTTTTAATTAGCATAACAAAGATATATAATAATGATGCTTGAACACAAAATGGGCATTCAAGAATGATTTCAGAAGGATCATGTTGCGCTGAAGACTAAAGTAATGACTTCTGAAAGGTCAGCTTTGCCATCAATTACATTTATCTTAAAAATAAAAAATAATTTGTTATATTAAGTGGTAATTACCAGACATATACCATATACCAGAGTAGTTGGCGGTTCATTCCAATGTCCCTATCTCTGATAAATCAGGGACTAAGCCAAAGGAAAATAAATGAATGAATGGATAAATAAATGAATTAAGGCATTAAAATGCATTGAAGAGACTTCTTTTAAAAGACCAAACCTTTTAAATGGTAGTGTACATGTGATAAACTTCAGTTGTGTATGTGGTGCATGGTATGAAAGGTACTTAATAGGATTATTTCTGCATGCGTCAATAGCGCCGTTATAATGCCCAGGACAAATGTCATTCAACCGTACTTAGTCAAGACTAAAACCAATCAGAAGATGCTGGACTTTTGTGCTGTGAATGGGTGTACTATTAAGCAGACAAAGAAAACAAAGCATAAAGGCATAACATTGCATATGTAAGATTTAGTTTTTTTTTATGATTTTGTATGTCATGAACATTTGTGCTAAACAAGTAACATTATTGCGGATAATACAATTACCATAAGGCAAAGTAACACCAACTTGCACTAAATTCTAGGCTTATGCTAATTTTATTGAATAAAATCAGCAAACAATGTATATTAAATATGACAACAAGTTGCTGCAGTGCTAGAAACATGTATTATTGTCGGCTAATGTTCACAAATGTTAGTTTTTGAAGTAACTTACATGTATAAGGGTGCCTGATAACATAACAGTGCCTGCGCCTCAATGTGAATACTGTCCACCCTAAATTATTAAATAGTACAAATGTTATACCATTTAGATTATAAAGGTGCATATGCACATTGAGACGAAGGGATATCGATGGCTTACACGAGTCGTTCATAACAGGAATTCATTTCCAAACTAATCGCTCTCTCCGTTAGCATTGAAAGTGAAAGCAGGAGTGTGTTTCGGGCCATGGATTAGATCAAATTTAACAGGGAGGGAGGATAATACATTTTTATGCACACAAACACATACTCTTTGTCGGCAATGCCCATGTGATCACGTGTGTATTGATGTACAGAAGTGATGTAAAACTATATATTTTTGTAGTTTTTAAAAAAATAATTGCATACTAACCACCAGGAAAACTCCTGAATATAGATAGTTGTATAAATGTTTACATATGGCTCCGGATGGCCAGTCCACTGCACCTTGGTCCTACATTTATTTCAAAGGAGCGTTACCCTGTGCTAAAATGGCTGCACTGTTGACATTCCTTCCAACAGACAACAACAGCGTAGGTGACATCTAATGTAAATGTCTATGTCTGCATACTGCACATAT
>CAIGQZ010001336.1:35573920-35594313 GCA_903798205.1 Danio tinwini
GTGTGTGTGTGTGTGTGTGTGTGTGTGTGTGTGTGTATATGTAGTTTCCCAGTGTTTCCTACTGGCCATTTTAAAAATGCACTCCTGCATTAATTATTTGTTTTAAAAAAGCAAGCTACATATTTATTCATTCTGCCAATTCAGTGTTATTGCACATGTGCAAAACTGTCCGATTTGAATCTTTGATCTAATTGAGTGTTTACTAGGGCTGTGACGAAAAGCACATTACAGCAGTAATGCCGTCATCTCTGTCATCACTGCACCTTTAATTATTTATTTATTTATTTATTGCAGGTGAAAGTCACACGAGTGCATAATGTGGTAAATAAACTGTAAACTATAATCATTGGACCTCATTCACCAACCATTCTTACAAACAAATCTGCAACAACAACGCCACAGACAAGAGTTTGTGATGTTTATTTTGTTTCATTTAATTTTTTCTTTCATAAAATTAGAACGTTAAATTAATACAAAATGGCAGCTTTGACAACATATATGCATCATGCACATGTGATACCTCTGTTAATGGAGAGGAAAATAATAAAAAATATAGCATAGATTTATTTACAAAGGCGCAGTGTTTTGTTTTTTTGGCAGCATTGTTTATTGTAAAACCACAATAATTTTGAATGTTGTTTGCACGTATATGTAGAACAAAAATACTTTCATTTAGTTTATACATTTTCCACAAAACCTTGTGAGATTGATTATGTTTTACTAGATCACAAGTAGGGCTGGGCCGATAAATGATATTGTATCAAATTGCAATACAATTTGTGTCAATAACAATAATAAGCTCTGGACTTAAGCTTTTTTACTATATATTGATCTAAGTGCCAATTACACAGCAGAAATGTGCAACAAAAGGAATCTAAAAGTGTGTTGATATAGAATTTTTGGCCACTGAGATGTAGAGATTCGAGATGTATCAAATTTTTAAGATGTATCGAATTCGATACATTTCGAGATGTATCAAATTCTTGGCTGAAAATATGTTATGCCCTTTAATGGACCTTCTAATTTTTGTGGCTTCAGTCATTGTTGGAGTACTCTTTTTAACTCTGGAAGCATTAACAACTTGTATTAAAATATATATCGTTATCATTCAATATAGAAAATAATTTTCGAGATTGCATTTTTGCCATATCGCCCAACCCTATTCACAAGTGAAATACAAATCCTCCTGTAGCCTACATACAGTATGAAATCATTTGTATAGCGAATAAGACATGGCTTGCGTTTCTGTAAAAAAGGAGAAAAATATAGTAATTAATACGATTTTGCACACTGACAAGATGTCATCTCCATTTATGCAAAATTATGGACTGTTTTCTAGTTTGGTAAAACTGGCACATGCTTTCAATTATGAAGATATGGGATTCGGCAAGAAAGCAGGTGCAAACAGTTCTGATGTTTAAGAATATGTTGTGAACACGGCGTAGATTTTGTAGAAAGTTTCTTTTGAACAAATTAACAAAAATTTGTAAAAAGATATTGGTGAATGAGGCCCATTTATGTCGTTTACTGACTGTGTTCAAGGATTTCTGGAGAAAAAACAAATCTAATTATAAAAGCTTGTGCCAAGGGAACTGATATAATTTACCACCAAACTGTTATTATAAAATATAATGTCATATGTCACAGCCCTATTGTTTACATGTTGTATCGATTGGATTACCAAATTTGAATACCACTTTTACAATCCAGTTAAACTTTCATATAGGCCATTAAAGGTTTACATGAAGGCTTTTCAGTTGACTTGAGCCATCGGTCTAATTGCTAACAGATTATTTGGTTGCATATACTGTAATAGAGCCAGTGAGGTCTTAGAAAAAAACATAATTTTTCTAAATTTGCTAAAGTTTAAAATTTGCTGTGTAATGGGAACACACCGTTTGTTTTTTTTAAACCAATTTAAATTTCAAATAATTTCATCAACAACATTGGTACTTTTTTTATAACAATAACTGCAACACATCGAGTGCATCATTCCCATGCTATGAACATTAAATATCTTTCTAATGCTGGGTTCAGACGTTTTGTGTGTTATGATAGTCATATCATGCAAATTACGCAATTTGGCCTCCTAAATTCTTGGGTCATGGACAGTGATTCCAGATCAGTCATTGTTGCCTTCAAGAAACGAGAGCGTAAGCAGACGATGTCTGCGGAAGTGATGTGTTTTGTATTGTATCTGGCCTTCAGGAATTCCACATAAAAGAACGATTTTCTCTATTGTATAATTCACGTAATGACACCAACATCACGATTTGTTTAGCCTTTGTAAAAGCACAGAGTCACGGATGTAACAATTAGTAACAATATAGGGCGTCTTAAAGGGTGTTTCTTCTGTAAAAAAAAATATAAATTGAAAAAACTAAAGTCAGTGGTTACAGGTTTTTAGCTTTCTTCAAACTATTGTCATTTGTGTTCAACAGAAGAAACTTCATAATGGTTTGGAATCACTTGAAGGTCAAATAATGAGTACATTTACATATTTAGTTTATTTGTTTATTAATTAAGCTACGAAAGTGCTACAGTCAAGACCAGTGACCAGTTTAAAAAAAAAAAAATTATGCCTGTTATTTGTTGCACAACAACGAGGGTTTATGTGAATAATCCCCAATTGCTGCATTTTGACAACTTTATTTTAATGTATTTGCACAGCCCTATCTCACAGTGCCAAAATGTGGCTTCGTTTCTCGTCTACCAGGATACCCTGATACCCTAATTGAGATGATAGTGTAGACCAGGGGTTCTCAAACTCAGTCCTGTAGGTCTGGTGTCCTGCAGATTTTAGCTCCAACTTGCCTTAACACACCTGATTGGAATTAAACTTTGCAGGACACCGACCCTCCAGGACCAAGATTGAGAACTTCTAGTGTACACCCTACATCAAAGAGATCATTCCTAAATCAGGGTAATATTCTGTAAACTGAACCCAGCATTCACTTTCATATTTTTTTAACCAAGAACTTGCATTTCATTTAAGTCACAGACATTTGCATACTGTCAGCATCACATTTAGAACCAGCTTAGGCTCACCAGGCCCCAAGAGAGATGCGTAGGCCACAAGAACATGGGTATTTTCAAAATGTATATACTGCTGTGTATTGGGTATTAAGCCTCATTCACACTATGAGTAACTTGCAGCAGCAATGCGAAAAGCGACTGTTCATTTCAACAGAGTGAGCGACTTTTGACGACCTCTGTCTATGTGATCCACATCGACCGTTGACGACCAGGTGGGCGTGTCTACCGACATGACAAAGTTAAGAATCCTTCAACTTTATGCAAATGAAGAGTGACTTTCTTAAATGGCTAACAATATGAGCACCAGTAGAGTTCACATGATTCCCTCTGTTCGCTCAGAGGCCGGTTGTTCTCAACGTGCTGTAGACCCTCACAGACCGTTTGCAACAGGTCGCCACCCTGAGCGCCAGGCAGCTACAAAGTCGCTGCTAGTGTGAATGAGGCATTATGCGTTGTTCGCACTACGGGGCAGTAATCCGCCTCTGTTCTCACATTTGCATGGGATTGTATGCAGTTTACTTACAAAAATACTTAATTTCCCATAGGGCTGCACAATATATCGTTTGAGCATTGATAACGCAATATGTGTATCTGTAATAGTCACATCGCAGGATTAGATTATTTTTTAAACATTAAAAAAATAAAGATGATGATTGTTTCTAAATTTCTACAATGATGACCATGTTATTTTTAGTTTGATTGTTCAATTTCTGTACTTGATTACTGTTTGTGAATTTATATTCAAATCTCAATATATACCGCAGCAATATAAAATATCACAATGTCAGATTTTTCCAATGTCACGCAGCCCTAATATTCCTTTTGGTGTAAACCTAGCATAAAAGTGTCATAATCGCCGCCTGTTGGTTTGACGTGCCCTTAACATATACCACAGTGTGCTTTGATATTTTCATGTAAATGGAGAATAAAAACAAAACAAAAGCAAGGAAAACTCCGTTTCTAAAAACTTCACCTTGCGATCATTCAATAACCGCCCCACACCCCCCGCCGCTCTTCACTTTGCGATCAATAACCCATATACCCCCTCTCCCCCATCTAAAGCTCCTTCATGCGACTCAACATTTGTAAACACTTGATCCATCGGGCTTGCGCGGCTCTAACCCCCACCTACACTCGTCATCGGTACCAAGCCGACCAATCACAGAGCTTGCGCTACGCGTCGTTGCGACGTGTAGTTAAATTTTTTTGAGAGGTGCGCGTCAGCGCCGCCACGGCAAGGACTATGCGACCACGTGTAGGCTGCGCCGGAGCATATGCGTGCGTTTGACACAGAAGTATAAATCAGCCTTAACGCCCATCAAAAATGTAGTGTTATCCCAATAGAACACTAACGTTTTTTACTAAGCGGAAATTCAAACCGTTTCCCTGATGATGTTTAACGGTTGTTAAATTAGTGAAATAAATGACCAAACTACCAAATCATACCTGCCATGAGATTAACCACATCACCATCGGAAGGCGCTATAATAACTTTTTCGTAGGAGAATCTTTCTTTAACAATTCAAAATAAAATCCAACATCTGTGCCCGAAAGCTCTGTCGCTTCCACTACATGAGCAAAGCTGCGATGGTTTTTAACAGTTAAATAAGTGCACCGTCCGGGTATTTAAAGTGCACTTATTATTTTTGGAATAAAACTAATATTTCAGTGTGAACGCACTACTTACACTATTTGCACTACAAATTGGTGTAGAATAGTGCATAAGTGTCTGATTTGGAACACACCTATAGCCTTAAATTGTTAGTTTTATTTTATTGTGTGTGTGTGTGTGTGTGTGTGTGTGTGTGTGTGTGTGTGTGTGTTCAATCCCACATTAAACTACATAATACGACATGGTCCAGCATATGAAAAGATTCAGGGTTTCCTTGCTGGTGAGGGTTAACCACTATGAAGAACAAGACTGTATAGACCCAGTTGGAGCATCAATTCTAGCCAACTACAGGCTGCTGTGAATAAAAGCATCTGCTAAACCTTTCCTTTTAGTTTCAGCAGTGGTCACCTTTTTTTAACCAGTTCCTCCTCTCCATTCTGCAGCATCTGCCGGGAGACTTGAGCATCCGCAGAGTTCTCAAACTCTCCTTTTCCATGCCTTAGTGCCATACGATTAGCAATGCTGACGCAGAGAATGCCACAAGTGTTGCTAATAAGAATGTGTAGCAGCTGAATTACTGTTTACCTGTTCATCAGTGCTTTATTATTTTCAATTTGCTTGGTAAATATTTGGCCTTTCTGTTAAATGTTCGTTCGTTTCTAGCTGTGCTGCATTGCTCACGCTGTCACCGTAAGCATGCGTAAAGTCTGTTTTTATTGTTTAGAAGAAATGAAGTAGGCGTACATGTTTTGGTTTACTGCTTTTTCCATTTATTTATTTTTTTCCTCCTCCCACTCTCCCTTTGTTTTTGTTTTCCTCTCTTCTTTTTCAAGGCTTACCTTCATTGACACCTCATAGACACCTATGATCTAATGAAGCCCGCATAGGTGGAAAGCTGCTTTTTAACCTGATTTCCCAGCTGAACTGTGGAATGTTTTGGCTGGTCTAATCTAATGTTTGCTGCTGCTTCTATTTAGACTAAAATCTTTTAGATGTAATCGTGAGATCTGTATGACTGTTAACTTAAATATTAACATCTTTAATGTTCTCAAAATTCACCACAGTTGCATTTTCACATGATGATGGCATAACAAGTGAGGATCTACATTTTTTTGTTTGTTTGTTTGTTTTATTTGTTTGTTTGGCTTGTGATTGTCTGAGTGGATAGTAATTGTTCTATTTCTTTTCACAGTGTTTGATAAGCAAGGGTTCATGCTGAATCTGGACACAAAGCTGTAAGTATTCTCTGGTTTACACTTCCTTTATTGTGCTACAAATAAATAAAAGTTATATTATTTTTCTCATTTATTTCATTTTTTAATTATAGTTCATGTTTCTTATTCAGTTTATAACCGCAATAAACTAAATTTATATATAAAAATTTATATAATAAAATAAATTTATATACTGCAATTTAGACTAATCACCACATTTGTTTTACTAATTTCATTGTAATCATTATTTTTAATATTATGTTATTGTCATGATTCCGCCAATCTGGTCTTGTTAATTCTTGTTTTGGTGGCGGAGTCGTGACACTACTCCTGTCATGTTTTGTCATTGTGCGTGTCTCTGTATGAGCGCCAATCGTGGGCGCGCTTGGACCCTGTGCGTTTCCGCTCGTTGCGGGCGCGTAGGGTTTGGGCGTGTTTACGATTGTGCGCTCTCGTCCGGGTGTTTCTGTTTGTCTGTTTGCAGCGTGGTGTTTCAGTCCCAGCGTCTCTGTCTAGTTGGGTTTGGTTTCGGTCGGCGCTGGGATGAAGCATGCACGCTGCGTGTGTGAGTACACGGTGAGTGTTTTTATTCATTGTGTGCTCGTGTCTCGCGTTCAGTCTTCTGTTGATGTTATGTTAGCACGTGACGCATGTTTACATGCGCCGCGTGCTTGTGTGTCTGTTTTATCATGTGCTCGTCAGTCTATTGTCTAGCCCCACCCTTTTTGTTAACTCATTATTAGTTCATTTGGTTCACCTGTTTGTGTGTTGATTTACTACTGATTATAATCTCCTCATATCTGCTGTCCTGTGCCAGTTCGTCTTCGTTACACTTCGTTTCTATCCATGTCTCAGCTTTGCTTGTCGTCCTCGTCCTGATGTGGTCCAGTTCTGATCCCTGCCAGCCTGCCCAGTCCAGTTTGTTTTGTTTGTTTATTATTTGTTTGAATTAGTGTTTTTCCCCCTCGGGGTTGATTACTTTTCCCTTTTTGTTTTATTTTTATTAGAAATAAATACGTTTATCTGCATTTGGGTCCTCGCTCCTTTTTCCCCTAACCCTACCGTGACAGTTATATTATTATTGTTGTCCGAGAATATATTTTATTTTTATACAAAAATCTACATTTTGTACACTTCCGTTTAAAAAAAAAAAAAGAGGTCAGAAAGATTTTTAAAAATATTTTTGATGAAAGCGTCTTATGCTATTAGAATTGTATTTGTTTGATTTGATTTCAAATATATTACAAACATTTATCAGATTCAAATTGAATCAATGCAAAATCAATTTGAATCAAATTGATTTGAATCACATATTTGATTTCAAATACAAACATTTATTTTGAAATGATTCAACTTTAAAATAAAAGTTTACATATTTTTGTCATTTTTTTTATTTGGTAACACTATGAAACCTCTAATAAACTTTAGTAAATAGTGAATTCATTATTTGTTAAGCATTAACTTTACATTAATAGACGTTAATAAGCAGTATATAAAGGCAGATACAAATGGTCTAGTCTTGACTTTATGAGCACATTTAAAATGTGCTTAATAATTGTTCTTTCATACTTTGTTACTGATTAATTGTTCATTACTAAATTATCACATTATTTACAGATCATTTGTATTTAAGATTAGTTGGGAGTTTTTGAGATAATTCAGAAGGAGTTAGTAGATTATTAATAAACTATTTAAATCAACATTTACATATTATTGTTTAGGCATATAATAGTTAATTTCTGCTTTAACTCAACTTCATGCAGTTTTGTGACCTAATCTAGTGAGAACTATATGCTTTATAAATCCCTAATAAATGACAATTAAAGGCTGCGTATCAAATAAACAATAAATCTTTGCAATCCTAATCTAATCTAGTCTAATCTAATCAAACCTAATCTATTTTTTCTAAAAAAAATAGAATGACTGTAAAGTTTAAACATTGCTGAAAAACAGGAGTGTCAAAATACAACAAAATTGGATAAAACAACAACAATAATTGAACAATATGGATACAGCATTATAATATTATTTAGCGATGTTTAAACTGTACAGTAATTTTATTTTAGTTAAGATTGCAAATATTTATTTTTCATTTGATACAGTTTCATTTGTGAATCTTCAAATAAATGGAAATGGAGTCATTTATTTTCTAATATCCTGTTAAGAGTATAACTGAGCCTTTAATTGTCATTTATAAGGCTTTTATATTGCATAAATAGTCCTTTCTAGAATAGTTTACAAAACTGCATGAAGTTAATACAGCATTTATTAATATACAAATTAATAATAAATGATTAATATGAGTAATAAGATATATAAATGTAAATTTGATTAGTTTAGTAATCATTTACTCACATTCTGAATAATATTTAAGAACCAGCAACTTCTTGCAAACAGCTGGTTTGAAAAAAATGCAATTACTTAATTTAGTAATGAAAATAATTAACAAAGTATGAACATACAATTATTAAGCACATTATAAATGTGCTTAAGTCAAGAATAGAGCATTTGTAACTGCAGTTACTGCTTACTAGCATCTGTTAATGTAGAGTTAATGCTTAACAGATAACGTATTAACTATTTGATAATGCTTAATAAATGATTCATAGTATGTAGTTACTATAATGTGTTGCCATTTATTTACTTGATTGATTTATTGATTGTTTTACATAGTAATTATAGAAAAAATATTTTGTGACTCTGGCCCGGAACCCAATAGCTAAAATACATACGAGTTCAAATCATAATTGTTTTTTTATGCCAAAAATCATAAAGTACAGATAACGTTTCATGAATATATTTTATGCATTTCGTGTCATAAATATATCAAGACTCAGTTTCTGATTAGTAATGTGTATTGCTGTAAACCTTAAAGGCGATTTTTAAGAAATCTTTTTTTAGCCCTCAGATTTTCAAATAGTTGTGTGTCTTGGCCAAATCTTGTTCTATCCTAACAATATACATACGTGGGCATAACCAGGGATGGGCAAAAATACATTGAAATGTATTTTAAAATGAAATACCAAATACCTTAATTTTAAGTGTATCAAAATAAACTACAAAATACAGCAATCACAACGTGTATCAAAACAAAATAGTGTTTTGTATTTTAAAAATACTACAAAATACTTTTACGAAGGAACATGACTTTTCTTTGCAAATCTAGACTTTGTGAAGTAAACAATGTTTGCTAGCAAATGTGGCCAGTAAAATTGCCATTATCGCTGTACATTGATTATTCAACCTCTTAATACTTTAAAAGGGTGTTAAATAAAGAGTAAAATATTTGTTCACAGAATTTTTCAGAAATTATAATTTTTTTTGCTATTGAACTCTTCAATACTCAATGCAAAAACTGTATAAAGAGTTTTTGATTATTAAATATTTGTGTTTCATATGTGACATCCTAAGGCTTACATCTTTGGACCTACTGACCAACTACTGGACATATTATGTTGTTTGTTTTAACGACAAACATTTGGCATCAGCAATCCATCCAAAACTACTATTATTTGTAGAGTACGCTCTTTCTCCTAAGATTTTTTTATTCTTTTTTTTAAATGGAAGAGTCAATAACATCCAAAGCATCAATCAGAGAGTGCATTTATATGATGTGTTGATGTAGATTTCTTACCAAGTATTTTACAGTATTAAAAAAATACACTAAAGTATTTTGATACAAAAAACGCAGCCATTTTCATAAACCCTATCAAATACAAATTACAAAATACTATTTTGTATTTAAAATACGTATTTGAAATACATGTATCCTAAATACTGCCCATTCTTAGATATAACATACAGCAATGAAAAGCTTATTTCAGCTTACAGATTATGTAAAAGTCTCAGTCTCTTCAAAAAAAGTACACTTATTCCTGTCCTGAGTCACATATGTAGTTACAGATATTTGTATTTTTTAATCCGTTACCATGACCTTGCTGATTAAATAATATTATTTTGTAACTCATTCTGAAAACTCAATAAAAAAATTTAATAAATCTAAATCTTACCCTTTTATAAAGAACAAATGTATTTTTTAATAGATCAAGTGATTGTAACCTGCATGGTGAAATATAAAGAAAATTTCGTATGCTAAGACTAAAGCATTAAAAGCTTTTGACTCCATTCAGTGCCATTAGAGTCTTGAAATCTATTCCAGCGACCTTGTGTGATGTATTATAGGTCTGTGTGTGGTAGGTATATGTTTACATTTCATCTTTGAAGCGGCCAAACTCTCAGACTCTCACCTCGCCCTAATTTCTCAGTGTTGAGCATCAGAGAAGACACGTCTGTCCACACCACGCGCACGTACAATAAGCAAAGCCTTCGACAGGTTTAGATTTCATTGACGCTGTGAGCAAAAACTGTCTGTGTGGTGCACTCCATCATTCAGCTGGCCTCAATCCACCATCCGCTCTGCTTCTTAAAGACTCGAAGCTGTCACAAAAACAAAATACGACACGGTCCCATTGGGCCAACTACTTCATCAACATGAAGGCTATGGCAAATAAGTGTCTTGTGGCTTTTATTCAAACTGTTGAAAAGCCATTTAGGGTAGGACATTGTGAGTTGATGTTGAAAACTTTGCCGTAACTCTGATAGCAGATCTTTGAATTGTGTTTATATACAGTGATATCTGACTGATTTTAATATTGAGACTAGACAGTATTCCACAGCACTCACATTTGCTGCTGCTAAACCATAAAATAGCATTTGTTTTCACACCACTTATTATTTTGTATTAGGTTAGTATTTTTTTCTATTAGATGCTATTATTCATTAGCTTGATATATTCTATTTCGGCACTTTAGCATATTTTGCGTACATTTACTGGCCTCTCAGACCAGACCTGCGTCCTCCCCACCTGTTTATTTGAGCTGCTTTTGGTGTGAGCTGCAGGTTATTAATGATGGTGCTCACTTTAGGTTGTAGGAGCCTAGACTCAATTTACAAGTCCACTAGAGTTAAACAGTTGAGATTTACCATTTATCAATCCATTCGCTCGATCTCCGGGTCTTGTGGGTGCACACTTTAGATTAGCTTAGCATAAATCATGTAATCAGATTAGACCGTTAGCATCTCAGTAAAAAAAAAAAAGATTTTTAATAAAAATCCAAAGTCAAACAAAAAGTGCTCAGGGGTATCTTAAATAATGTGTCAGTTGTCTTTGGGCAAGGGATTCATCAGAATAAACAGCAAAAGTCAGTCCAAGGCGCTCAAAAAATGTGGGAAAAATTATTTTGCCATATTTTTCGAGTTTTTGAGATTTTGAATAATTTTCCAATTTAAAGCTTGTACTATGGCTACAGCAGACACAGTGATAAGATGCAATGCCTGAACCATGTTGACCTAGAAAATAGCAACTTTTATTTTACTTCAGTTTTTTGTACACGGTGTAAATACAGAAGAGTCAAGCTTTAAATATAATATTTTATTATTATTGTTTATTTATTTTTTATTTTTTGTGAGATGCTAATGGTCAGACGTACTGTGAAAATGTCCTTGCTCTATTAAACATCATTTGGGAAATAAAGAAAAAAAAATCAAAGGGGGGCTAATAATTCTGACTTCAACTGTAGGCCTAATTTTATAATTGAACTCTAATAAAAGGAAAATAAATAAAAACTCAGTAAGGCACTAAACATTAAAACTAAACACTAAAGTTGGGGCACTAAACATTAAAATACTTCCTTTTAAATGTATATCTGCGAGACTCTAAACATTACATGTAAACCAGAGGGCTAAGCTAAATGGCATAACTTTCTCTAATGCATTGTTAGCATGGAGTAAACTCTGTCACGCATAACCAGATGTTTATTCATCTAGAAAAGTAGACAACTTTATAGCTTGAATAACAAACACTTTTTATGGAATAATTAGTCCAAGTGCTCTACATTTCTGCTTTTAAACAACCCAGAACGTTGGCTCTGTTTAGTTCAAATGTGTGTAACCAAATTTTGCCCTTTTTTTTCTTGGAGAAAAAAAAAAACAGAGCGGTCAGTCAAAATAGTTTTCTGTGGTATCTTCGTGCCACAAATGCATGCCTTCAGAAAGTCAGCTGTTTTTGGGCTTGGGAAATTCTTTTAGATCCAAAGTATGAAGTAAACATGCCGGCTGTTTGTGCTGCCAGCAAAATCTGTTGCATTCCTCTTGTTTGACTGTTTCATTTATATTATACATCAACGATAAATGAAGTTTCTTCAAGTAATCCATCACATCCTGCTTTAGACACCATCAATCATGTGCCAGGCTAGATAAAAACAATATACCTCAGATTCAGATAGTTATGCTGCGTGATTTCTGTAGATTTTAACATTTACACTCCTGTCTAATTAAACGAATGTCTTCACTTTTTTCTCTTCTCTAACTGTCTGCAGGCCTCTGGAGCTGGCGTACAAGTATGGAAACCTCAGTGAAGGAGTCTGCAAACCTGGCTATGCAGCTGCCAAAATGACTGCTATCTATCCAAAGTATGTACATATTTCTTTATAAGACATAATACGCAGGGCTTAAGGGCATCATGGTGGCGCAGTTGGTAGCACGATCGCCTCACAGCAAGAAGGTCACTGGCTCGAGCCCCGGCTGGGTTAGTTGGCATTTCTGTGTGAAGTTTGCATGTTCTCCCCATGTTTGTGTGGGTTTCCTCCGGGTGCTCCGGTTTCCCCACAGTCCAAAGACATGCGCTATAGGGGAATTGGGAAAGCTAAATATTCCAAAGGTGCTCTATTGGATTGAGTTCTGTTGACTGTGGAGGCCATTTCAGTACAGTGAACTCATTGTCATGTTCAAGAAACCAGGCTGAGATGATTTACGCTTTGACATAACGTGTTATCTTGCTGGAAGTAGCCATCAGAAGATGGGTACTCTGTGGTTCTAAAGGGATGGACATGGTCAGCAACAATACTCAGGTAGACTGTGGCATTGACACGATGCTCAATTGGTAGTAATGGGCCCAAAGTGTGCCAAGAAAGTATCCCCCACACCATTACACCACCACCACCACCACTCTGAACCATTGTTAAAATGCAGGATGGATCATCAACAAGGCATTTGCGCTGGATATTTTCTCTTTTTTGGATCATTCTCTGTAAATCCTAGAGATGGTTGTGCGGGAAAATCCCAGTAGATCAGCAGTTTCTGATATACTCAGACCAGCCCGTCTGGCACCAGCAACCATGCCAAGTCACTTAAATCACCTTTCTTCCCTTTTCTGATGCTCAGTTTAAACTGCAGCTGATCATCTTGACCATGTCTACATGCCTAAATGCTGTCATGTGATTGGCTGATTAGAAATGGGCTTTAACAAGCAGTTGGACAGGTGTACCTATTAAAGTGCCCAGTGAGTGTATGTATTTATCAAAATAGTGCCTGGCAGAAAACCTTCATGTTTAGTCCTGACACATGCACTGAGATGATCCACCAGAGTTTTAAATGAGTCACCCCATTGTAAAATGCGATTGTGTTTGAGAAAAGGTATTTCACATTTGAAAAGAAGGATAACTAAAGATGGCAGATGGGATGGAAGTTTGGTCAGAAGAACACAAAAGAAGCTACGCTTGAATCCTGTGCGGTGTTTTTTTATCTTTCTATTTTGATCCCTTCAGCTTTTCTAAACCTGTTTTTGATCTATGAAAATTTGCACTATTGAGCTTCTCCATCATTTACAGAATTAAATACAATCTCTATGAATGGATGACAGCTTTGTTAAAGATTTAGCCCTGATTTTTTTTATTTTATTTTTTTTTTTTTCCATTGAGAGACACTGTCACTTCACAACTACGAACCTCCCCCGAGGCCAGTCTTGTAATATCTCTGACTGAACAGAAAGCTGCTCCTCTGATCCTTTAAGCCCTTGTTAATTTGTGACCTACCACAACAAACAACCACTTCCGCATGCTCACCAGCTCCACAATGCGCCTGTTGTAGCAGCTCTATTTGGATGTGGACAGTGATTCTGTCTTTGGCGGCTGATGGCAATAAAAGCCCTGTACAGCAGCCACTGTGAAAGAGCCAATGAGTCAACGTCTTCTGTTTGACTAAATCCGTGACCCTCGATGATGTCACACAGCACCCAGCGACCCTCAGTGATGTCACAGGCCTTTGATGGAACTTTTCCGTCTCTGCTGGCATCCGTATCCCATTGTTCCCTCGTCTTCAGTGTAATTCTCCGGCTGGCTATTGTTAGCGCAAGTCATTTTTCCACTCCAGCATGCCCAACGATGATAAACATTAAGCATCACGGTTGGGGTTTGTTCATGGATATTTCTTTCATCGCCATACCATTGTTTAGAAATCGCTTTTCCACCAATCAAGCAAGATTATTTTGGAAAGGATTTTAAGCGGCTATCGCAAAACAGCAACTATCACACAATAGCAACAGCAATATTTAGTCCAAGTCAGATGGTTGATTTAAACAAAAACGGACTAAACAGAACTAATAATGTCAGGAAATAACTTTTTAAAGAAGCGAGAGTGGAGATCTTCTGACAACAAGAATGACGAGTTGCAGAAGATGCATCTGTGGTGTTTCTCAATGCGATGAATGTATTGGTGACTGGAACTTTTTAACAGTTGCCCCAATTAACGGGGTATGTGTTAACAGCGTCTAGAATGTGCCTCTAATTAACACATGTGATTGATCATTGTTCTCAGGGTCTGTGTTTATTTTTGGGGGTCAGAAGGCTTTGCTGTCACAGCATTACAACACAAATATTTGAGCTCTTTTTTTATAGCGTGATAAATAATTTATAATGATGTTTAGGATACGTTGATTCAGTTTAGATGGTTTCAGAATCAGTTTAGATGGTTTCAGAATAAATAACAGACTTTATTTCTGAATGCATAAAACTGAAATGATTTGTACATTTTGAAACTTAAATGCAATTAATAATTCAAATTTCATGTTTAGCAACATATTTTTTGCACTTAAATCGAAGGCATAAATCTGAAATAGTTGTGTTTCATATTTGAGTTTAATATTTCAAACAAAATAAGCTTTCGGTAAGCTTTTGTTTGGGTGCAAATGCCTCTGCTAGATTAAATTAGTTCCACATTTGGTGCTGGTGTGGTCAGTTTTGACTGTGAACAACTTTTTGGGGGCTTTAGAAGTTTAGAACTTAAGAATGACTTGTAAAGTTATTTAAAATATTTGCAAAATTGAGTTTGTGCACTCTCAGAAATAAAGGTACGCGAGCTGTCACTGGGGTGGTGCCTTTTCAAAAGGTACACATTTGTACTTAAAGGGTCCATATTGGTACCTCAAAAGTATATATTAGTACCTAAAAATTTTAAGAGGAACACTTTTGTACTTTGTAGCTACTAATATATACCCTTGAGGTATTAATATGGACATTTTAGGTACAAATTCGTACCTTTTGAAAAGATACCACCCCAGTGACAGCTCACACAGAGTGTATGACAAAAAATGAAGAGTTCAGATGGAAAAGCCGCTAAACGCCACTTCCGACAACAATGAGCTAATGACATTGAGCAAATGCTTTAGGCACGAAGTACATGTTCAACAAATATTTTTGCTTCAGATCATCTAAATTGCAGCGTCAGCGCATTAATAACTGTTTGTTGGCAAAAGCCGCTAAACGCCACTTGCCTTTGGCAGCAAAAGCAATCAGAAGAGGTGAATCGAATCATGTTTTCAGTGTAGCAGCGCACTGATAAGCCGGTTTTATGAGGAGACATGAGACGCGAGTGTTTTATTCGACTTTTGATTTAGATTTTAAAAGATGGAGTTTGATGAACTGGATGAGCCTGTCCGACTGTCTGAGAATGGCAAATGAAAACGTCCCGTACCTCAAAACTATGTGCATTATAAGAAAAAGAAAACACACTATACAGTCGGGAAGTGTAGCATGCATTCATAACGTGCTTTTGCGCAGTGACGCTACTTTGAATGAGTCCGATTTACTTTACATTAAACGGCAACTCGGTTTCATGAAAGACGAAGATTCCGTTCTTTTGTCCCACATGGATGAGGATAAACAAGATACTACATGTCTTTGGACTGTGGGGTGAAACCGGAGCACCCGGAGGAAACCCACAAGAATACGGGGAGAACATGCACACTCCACATACCACAAATACCAACTGACCCAGCTGAGGCTCGAACCAGCGACCTTCTTGCTGTGAGGTGACAACACTACCCACCGCGTCACTGCGTCACCATACTGAAACTAATAAAAACTAAACTAAAACGAGGCAAATTTCTGAATATAAAAACTAGTAAATCTCCCTCTAAAAACTAAAACTAACTGACTTTGAAAAAAAAAAACAAAAAAAAAAGTAAACTGATGAAAAATTCAAAAATATTATAACCTTGGTTCACGCAGGATGGGAAGGTTAAGAAAGCTCAATAACTGGTTGTTGAAAAAAACTAGAAACTCTCCTTTAAAGCCCAATCAGCATAGTTAGAAAGTGGTCATTTGGGCAATCACTTTTTCCTCATTTTGCTTTATTAGCGCGTCCCAGCATGTTTAGGAAACCACCTGAAGCCATGTGATCCCACCCCCTCTGTTAGTTTAGTCATTGGCTAACCCTTGAAATCCACTTTATTTTCAACACCTCTACTCCTTTCCCAAAATTGTTTGTATTGGACTCTTAAATCAAATGTCTAGGGTGAACTTGAGCAGGCGGTTATAAAAATACAGCCCCCAGTGAGAGATAGCCATGAGGAAATGAGCACAATGTGCTTAGGCCTCCTGTTCAGGACCCCTTTATGACAGGCTTTAGGCCTGAAGCTCTCGCGCCCAGTTATTTATAATGCAAGTTAGTCCACACCCTACGAGCTAATTAATCACTGTTTGTTTTGGCAAGGTCTGCTTTTATCAGGTAAATATATAAGGAGGATCCAGTGTAGCAGTTTTATTCTTGACATTGTTGGACATCTCAAGTGATTAGTACGTGAATCAGACACACTTTTTTTATCGGAGTCTGCTAAACAGTCGCCAATACTGAGCCCATTCATTTCCTCATCTCATTTCCTGCTGTTGCACTCTGACATTTTCTTTAACTGACATCTTTGTCCTCACTTTCCCTACTTTATATATTGTGGATTTGGCTGGTTTAGAAGCAACTAAAAGCTTTCTTCGCTGAAATGTCGCTAACATACTCTTGTAAAGGTTCAGAGACGTTCAAAGTGTGGAAAAGGAACCAAAAAGATTGTCAAACATTCCATGTGGCATTGGTAATTCAAATGTAATCATATAAAAAGCTCCTAGAACACTTTTATTTAAATAGGACTCTATTCGCCTACATTTTCTCTCCCACATCTGGTTGTCAGGGTACACATTTACCAGGGCTCGAAATTGCCACAGCGGATGCCCTTCCAGTTGCAACCCATCCTTGGGCAAACATCCATTCACACTCATACACTATGGACAATTTAGCCTACCCAATTCATGTGCTGCATGTCTTTGGACTGTGGGGGAAACCGGAGCACCCGGAGGAAACTCACGCGAATGCAGGGAGAACATGCAAACTCCACACAGAAGCACCAACTGACCCAGCCGAGGCTTGAACCAGCAACCTTCTTGCTGTGAGGTGACAGCACTACCTACTGCGCCACTGCGTCGCCCATATAATAGTTTTAACATATTTTCAGGTTGCCCAAGCTACTGCGTATGCCCACTCGAAAAGAATGAGATCACAACACAAAACTCATTTATGGCAGTGTTACACATTATCGTCCTCTGGATAATGATCTGGTCGCACTGCTCTTCTGAAGTAATCCCCAACTTGGTATTGATATCGAATATCCTCCAGAAATGACAGCGATTCTTTGTTTACAAGTTTGCGGGCATTTGAGTAGTTGCTCATGTGATGGTACATGGGATTGTACTTCACGTTCATTTCATACAGATCACGAAACTAAATAAAACTTTTGTTTTTAAGTGCACTTGGTCAAATTAAAAGTACAGATTTCAAGCTTTATTTGGATATATTTCTTATGTGTGTGAAGCAAGTATTTGCTGATATTTTGTGTGTTTTGACCACCAAACTGTCATAAAAGCAAACATCTAGTCTCCTGGAGAAACGTCAGTCTATAGCAATCAATGATTGGCTCCTGTACTAGTAGGCGTGGCTTCATTCTACATATTGACGTTATAGATTTCCCCATTCAAAACTATACAAGTGGCATGTCTTGTGCATTCTAGAGTCTTTGTCATCTTCAGCCCTTTATATTTTCATGGTTGTAGCCAATGAAAACAACACTGACAGATTTTGTTTTAGAAATGGCACATCTGATTAGTGATCATGTGGTGAATGTTAATCCACCATTTACACTTTTCGAAGAATGGATAAAAGACTTCCAGTGGGTTAAAGTCCACTATGAAAATGACTAAAGCATTCACTGTAAAGCCTGTGGGATGGAGTTTTCAGTTAACAGCGTTTGCCACATCTACACAATTTAAGCGTGAGAGGTTCTGTTGAATAATTTATTTATTTGTCAGGACGCTGTCAGCCATGCAATTGGCAGCTATATGTAAAATGTAACACCGCACACACCATCACAAAAGCGCTCGTGCTATTAAGCTGCAATGCTATTAAGATGACGTATGCAAATAATAAGTTTTATGTCAATAGTATCTGTGCAATATCAGACACCACCCGTGAGAACAAAGCACAGTTATTATTGTTTTTTTTAATGTCAAGCAGTGTGTTTTTTTGTTTGTTTGTTTTCATTATTGTTGATTTCAAATGCAATGAATCTGTTAATATAGAAATGGTGCTCATAATTGGTGAGTGTGACTAAATTTTGGCTGGCGCTTCTACGTTTTTAAAGTTAAGAGCACCAGTGCTACCAAGCAAAAAGGTTGATTTCAAGCCCTGTTTACTATGGTGATCAACGTTTTTTTTGTTTGTTTTTGTCACACATTATTGGAGCTTCAGATGAACCTACAAAGTCACATTTAATGTTCTGACAGTGTTTGCTGTTTTTTTTCTGGACAAATGTCTCGTGATCGTTGCTGTCTTTCAAGGATCTGAGAGCTCTAGGATTTCATCTAAAACATTTTTATTTGTGTTCCAAATATAAACGAAGATCTCAGGGGATTGGAACAACATTAGGGTGAGAAATTAATACCAGATTTTTCATTTTGTGGTAAATGAACCTTTTTGTACATTTAGAAGGTGGTAAACTTGCACTGCACCGTGCATTGAAAAGGATTTTAGGAGAGGGGTTCTGTTGCATTTTTTTTTTAACCCCAACTGCATTTTAAATGACTTGTGTGTTCTCTGTACTGAACCATGATTAGTCTTCAGTTTTCATAGGGGGGGCTAATTGTTTACAAGCTCTCCTTGTTAGTGGCCCCTGATCCCTAACCAGTCTACTGCAATTTTCTAGCTTAATCATAAAACGCCTGTGAAAAAAGGGGGAAAAACTTGAAAAATGGTCCAATATACTCATGTTTGTAAATGAATAATGAGCTCGTTGAGTTGGGAGGGTCATAAAAACAGAGACGCATCGTGTGGCCACACTTACGGAAGCAGAAAAGCAGCGTTAACTTGGTGTTCATGGAAAGGTCTTCTGCACTCTTGTATTTGATCAGTCTGTAATACATAAAATCATTAGAAGATTCCTGAAAGGGATCTAGTATAGAAAATAGAAATTATTGGCTTCTGAAAGTTTATATTGCCTACCGGCACCTTTGAGCCACTCAGTGCTCCACTTCCTGGAGATTTGCTCATTTGTATTGCTTTAAATGTTGTTGAAAAGGCCTTCGGTAGCAGGCAGAGTAGATAAGAAATGACAGCGAGGATCTGCGGGTCAGAGGCACAGGCATTCATCGTAGCGTTTGCACATCTAGCCTTAAGAGTGGAGTGTGACGGGAAATGGCCTGCGGGGTAGAGTATCCCCTGACTCCTCTGGTGAATGGGTGAACGGAGGACTGGATTCGTGATGGATTGGTGCTGGTTTAGCCACACAGTTTTCAACTTTAACCACAGGTCAAAGCACAGACGAAGTGAGACCTCTCACAGACAAAAGACCCTTTTGACCCCGTCAGGCTCCTGATGTCCAGTAAAGGAATGTATTGTTTGGCTATATATTATTCTGATGTGGAATTAATAATTTGCTTATTGATATGAAGGTGTTTACAGTGTGAAATGTGCTCTTAGATAAATAAACTCTCAGTAACTATATTTGTATTCTTTTTATTCTGTTTTCACAGGTTTAGTAAGCCAGCTTCTATGTTTCTGGACCGAAACTTTAAGAGGCTTGCAAAAGTGATCAACTATTTACCTCCATTTGGATTCAGAACACAAGGTATGTCGGTTTTCAAATTAATTTGTAGTGGTAGACTTTGACTTTTAGGAAAACTTCTCTGTGGATGATGTACTGGTTTGCATTTCATTGGTTTGAATCAGGCCCTATTTTCACCTAGTCTTAAGATTAATTTTGGTAGGTCAAATCATAAAGTAGGTGAAAGATACCTTTCTGTTTACCCCTGTTGTTTAGTCTGTCCCTATAGACAACTTTTCAGCATTTAAAATAAATTAATAATAATAATAGTAATAAT